>JANHGC010007980.1:318668-330297 GCA_027560395.1 Boaedon fuliginosus
CATCCGCATATTGGTGATACCCCACCCCATGGCGACGGATGATCTCACCCAGAGGCTTCATGTAAATGTTAAATAGGGGGGAGAGGATGAACCCCTGAGGAACCCCGCAAGGCAGGGCTCTCGGGGACGATCGCTGCCCCCCACCAACACCGACTGTGTCTGACCTGCCGCTGAGAGGTCAAGAAGCACCAGGATGGAGGGAACCCCATGTAGTAATTTTTATTTGTATCAATATTACTTTTGTATCAAAATGAATGACACCCAGACGCCACACTACACTAATAATTATGTATATTTAAAAATGAAAAACTTTCAACTTCCAGTTTGACTTCCAGAGGCAGGGCAGCGGAATTGATGGGCTCCGCAATTCCACACCCAATTTACCAGCTAGAGGGTCCTTAGAGGTACCTAAGGTCACCTGTAGGGGAAATGAAGTGAAGGGGCAAAACCCTAGGGTGTCGAAAGGAATCGCAATCCTCTCCCTGCTCACGTGTCAGCTCTGCAGCCGACGGCCAGTAAAGAAAGCACCAAAATTGTGACCAACAAGTTGGGCTCACTCCGGGAACAAGATTGAGCAGGAGGAAAGAGGAAGTTTCGAATGGAGCTCACTGATAAGTGAGATAAGATCACTGCATAGATTGAAGCTCCAATGAATTTTTTTTTTCATTTTTTAAAATTTATTTAAACAAACATAAAAATATATATATTCTATCTTCAAACTTCGCAATACATGAGGTATTTATCTCATAAATTCTTAATAATCACTCCATTTCCATCGTATAGTAACATTTTATATAACTTCTAGTTCAATTATCTACTCTATATCTTTTCTTATGTTATCTCTATCTCTATTAACTAGTCTTATCAACATATTCTCTTAATAACTTGGTACAATAATATAATAATAATCTATTATTTTTACATGCTCATCTACTTCAAAACTTACTAAGATCTCCCTCCTTTCATCATTTATTTACTAGTATTCTGTCTTCCAGCCAATTATAAAACACCTGCCATATCTTAAAATATTCTTTATCTTCCTTTTCTTTGATCATTAATTGATCATTTCTGCACATTCTAAAATTTTACTGATTATCATATTCTCATTTGGTATTGATGTTCCCTTCCATTTTTGTGCAAATACAATCCTAGCTGCTGTTAATACATGAACCATTAAGTAAGTATCTTCTTTACTGTAATTTTTCGGTATTATACCCAATAAGAATATCTCGGGTTTCATCTCTATATATTGCATTGTCATCTTTTCAAGCCATTCTCATCAACCAGTATTTCTTTGCTTCCCCACATGTCCACCACGTATGGTAATATGTTCCTGGGTCTTGATGACATTTCCAACATTTTGTTCATTTATTTTTAAACATTCTTGCTAACCGCGCTGGGTCGAGATGCCATCTATAAAACATTTTATACTTTACTTATATATTCATCATCTATATTCCAGAAGAAGCGATTTCATTCATTTAAATTCTATTAAATTCTTCTCTTTTAGTTTCAGTAGTACACAATGTAGCTATCTATTTATTTTCTTCATTTCCCCCACCCCTCTTCCATTAATTATTGGCCTTTCCTGAATCTTCCTTGTGAATTCCAACTCTTTTTGCTGTTAGCAAGAAAAATGGTGTTATGTAAATATGTTTCATTTTCTTCTCAGTTCCTTCTTCTGCGCTGTCTTTTCTTCTGTGATGATCATCATCCCCATCATCCAATTTCCAAATTTTAATAAAACTATTTTTATTCACGGATGTCTTCAGGAAGTTTAATTGGAAAAGCTACCCATTTGACACTATTATTAGTAATTATTAGATAATGGATCTTTTAGAGTGGGAATGAGCATAATAGCATAATGAATAGTAGCTCTATAAAATGTTAACATTTTACAAACAGTGAATGAAATTCAATTAATGAAAGTTTAATGATAATTCCGACCTAAACCAATGTCAGAGAAGGAAACAGATAGTTCTAATCTACAACTCCCCTTGCTTTGGAAAAGTTCCATTAACTTTAACAGGACTACTTTGGAATTCATAAATTAAAATCACAGTGCAACATTCTATTTTTCTGCCTGCTTCACAAGCAAATAGTTTCCTAGGGATGAAACATTCTGGCAATTGCACCTTTCCAATTGTATGCATTTATTCATATTTTTTCTTCATTCCCCCTTTATATGTGCTGCAATTATTTATGGGTTTGCTTCATTATACCATTGCTATATTATACCAATATAGATTTTATTTGTTATTTGTTATTATCTATTTATTCTAGAACTTTTAACTAGATACTCTTTGAACATTTTAATTGTGGTGGTCCTTGATTGTAATAAAATATTAGATTAGATTTGATTTGATTTGACTAAATAAACACTACACAAAGAATGAGGTGATTTCCAGGCAAGTCCATCAAGTCAGCCATGGAAACTCTTTGGACAAGTCACTTGTGCTCACCCAGACAGTGGTGGGATTCAGCTTGTTTGCCTTGGTCTGGGCAAACTGGTTACTAAATCCCCCCCCCCCCCATTATCAAAGTGGATCCTGGGCACTGCACTGCACTGTAATGGAGAAATGGGCAATGGAGTGGCTGGCTCAAGGAAAGGAGAAGGCTGCTTTCCCTCTTTCTTTTCCCTGCTCTTCCTTCTTCCCTCATGCCAACCACTCCTTTGCCCATTTCTCCATTGCAGTGCAGCACAGTGCCCAGGATCCACTTTGATAGCGTGTGTGTGTGTGTTAATTTAACAACAGGTTTACCCAGGGTCAGGTTGGCCATTGCAGGAAGCTCATCCCGCATGTGTGGGAGAGCTGGAGGATGGGCATGGCCACACCTCCCATGACAACCAACCTGACCCTGGGCGAACCGGTTATCAAATTATTTGAATCCCACCACTGCACAGGGTTAGTCTTCTGAGAATAAAACAAAGGCAGATCCCCTATAAGGTAGCTTGGGCGCCTAGGAAAGAAAGGATAAAGGGTGGGGGACAATCCTCTGTAAATAATGCTATGTTTAATGGCGACTCCTCAATTTATTATTTATTTATTTATTAGATTTATACCCCGCCTCCCTTCACCCCAAAGGGTGAACCTGAATTTGCTGGACCTCCACTTATTGCTGGTTGAGGTTGGTGCCATTTGAACAAGGAATTCTTATGAGAATGATGTCGGGGTAAGCTGATTTTAAAGGGTCACATATTGTGTATTTGAAGTTATACTGAGATTACTTTTTCATATGCTCCACCCTTTCACATAGCATTAAAAAATGTGAGATATTGCTTTTGGGGAAGGGCTTTGCTCCAGGAGCAATACATGAAAGACAGGTATTGTGCCTAAGCCAAAAGAGAAGAACCCTCCTATTAACCCACCTCAAGTTCCCCTTGACTGGGGAAGAGAGGCGAGGTATAAATCGAATAAATAAAATAAATAATAAATAATAAAATAAACCCCACAATCATCTCACAGTTCTGCAGTTTCCTTAAATTACAAAGTGTCATATGATATGAAGCGTCCAAAGTTCATAAGGAGACTGAGGAGAGAGAGTAGTACCAAGAAGCTGCAAAATGAAGGTGTTCCTTTCCTCCTTTGTTTTGCTACAGATTTTTGGTAAGTAAAGAAAGTACTTTCTAAGATTGGGGGATGCAGATCAAGTCATTTTCTATGTAGCATAAGTGTTGTGCAAAAGAATCAAGAATGTGATCATTTGTGATTTATTTATAATTCAGTCAGAAAAAGGTAATTTCCATGTAGATAGTTTTGGGGTGATTTGCAGAGTCAGCATATCATAGCAACTCTGCAGCTTGGATTTTTCCATTCCTTTCTTTCTATCTAAGCTTCTCCCTCTGTCCTACACCCTCCCTATGTGTAAAGCCTGAAGCTACTACTGTGAGATAACTTCTGTTAAATATGCATTGCTATTTAAGATTCAAAGACCAAGCTCCCTTAATGCAAGAACTGATTAAAGCAGAAGTCACAATTTATTTATAGAAATTAAACACAGCAACAGTACCATAACTGTTGAGAACTGAAAATATTTTATTGCAATTTGCAACATTTTATTATATAAAATACCACAGTAATTACATTAGAAAATAGAGATTGAATGTTTCTCTGGCAGTGTAATGAAAAGAATACTTACGACTATGCAGTTGATTTCAAAACTGTGATCTAATGCTTAATATAATCCCATCAAGTTTTACAACAACATTGTAAAGTAGGTTGGTATTATAATCTTTAAATTACAAATTACTGAAATGAAAGAAAAATGGTTTGCATAAACTGAGATTTCCTTTTCCCTATGATCATATCTGTGATGTTTTACAAATTTGTATTTTGCTTGCATATTAATTGTAAAATACTAGAAAAGAAACATAATTATTGATAACAGACACTTTTCTAAGAGTTATTTAAACACATACGTAAAATTTTAATCTGTAATAATCATTGTCACAGTATTTTATTTTATTTTATTCAGTGAGTGTGGCTGTACTATTCAGTGAGTGTGGCTGTACTATTTACATTACTGTAACTTTCTGTTTGACAAGAAGATCAACACTTTTAATTGCAGATAGAAGATTGCCTGGCTGAATTTCTTTTAAATTAAAAAAAACACACAAACCCTATCTCCAGAAGAAGCATAGACAACATCTACTTTATGCACCCATTTATTAACACAATGGAAATCTTTCAATCCCATGATTTTCTCACATGCATTTAGAAGTGACATAATCCAATGACATAATCCAGAATCAAGCTAAGGATCTCAGTTACGGTAAAGTTAGAACACAGACATTTCTATGATTTAAAGAGGCAGAAGATTTTGTAATGGATCTTGGTTGTTTTTTTAAAAGAGAGCCTCGGTGGCGCAGTGTTTAAATGCAGCACTGCAGCCTATCTCTGCTGACTTGTTCAGCAGGTTGTCAGATCGAATCTCACCAAGGTTCAAGGTTGACTCAGACTTCCATCCTTCTAAAGGTCAGTAGAATGAGGACCCAAATTGTTGGGGGTCAATATGTTGATTCTGTAACTGCTTGGGGAGTGTTGTAAAGCTCTGATAAGCAGTATATATGTCCTTATCATATACTGATAAACAGTATACGAGTGCTATTGCTATCTCTGTTGTAAGCCACCCAAAGTCCTTCGGGAATTGGGCAGCATAGAAATGTAATAAATAAAAATAAATAAATAAATCATATTCACATACTTTCTTCAATGGTGGTAAAGAGCCAGGCATACCAACTATATCTTACCTACAATGTATCTGTTGTGTGACGGTTGTAATCATTTTCTTGCTTGTATTGCCTTATGTAGAGCCAGGATAAAGGTGAAGGGGCTGTGTAGAGCAGGGTTCCCCAACCCCCGGGCCACGGCCCACTAACAGGCCTTGAGCCTTTCATTACTGGGACGTGGAAGTGCTGGGCGAGCATGCTCATGTGTGCATCCCCACTTATGCAATCAGTGTGCAAGTGGATGTGCATGCACTCCATTTGCGTGAGTGGCCTGTGCGCCTGCTGCTCACACAGAACCATTCCATTCCTACCCGCTGCTGGCCTGCTAAGCCAGAAAAGTTGGGGAACTCTGGTGTAGAGGAGAACAGAGATGAAAATCAAACAGTGTTTCATAGAACTTGCAGAAGTTCAATGAAAACCATTAACCAAACACAATAAGTGTGGAAAAGAATCTTACAGTACCCCCACCTTGCCTTTCTTTCATATAAGAGGGAGGGTAGGGGAAGGGGAAACACTGTCCAGTTTCAATGGGTTGTTATTATAAAGTTAGCTTCTAGTATTTCTCGCGGAGCTTGTTTCCCAACCTGGTCTAACTTGAAGAATTGAGAGCTGGCTTATCTGAAATGTATCACTGAAACATTCAGTGTGCATAAAGACCTCTATTAGCAAAGGACCACGTGGAGATATTTTGCATAGAGACAGGCAGCTCAACATACACAGTGTCAAGCATAGAGCTAGTTAGTTGGTTTTGTTCTTGTTCACGTCTTTGGAAATGGTTGGAAACAATGAACAGGACCGCCACAAGGGAAATTTATTTCTGAGAAAACATTTTGGGGATTAAAAATAAAAGAGTCCCTAAAATCGACCCAATTTTTAATGAACATATTGACACATCTACCTATTTTCCTTGCAAGTATGGAGGTGTTTCACTAAGCTGTCCTCTGGGTGTTTTATTTAGGATTGGACTGCTTGAATACTTTGAGATGATTTCATCTTCAGTTCAATCTTTACTTTATAGCCACCCACTTTCAGCAATAGGCTTTTAAAAAATATTTGGATCGACTTTGCTGTTCCATAAATATTGGGGGCCCATCAGTTCATAAAGGGATCTTTTCAGTAGAAGCAATTTTCATCTGGGAAAAGTGGGGTTTCCTGACCCCATCTTCTATGACAACTCTTCCAAATGCACCAAGTCTCCAGAGCAGATTTAAAAAGGCTTAAGATCAGGACCATAAACCTCCAAATACAGGGCCTGGATCTCAACCCTCACATGCTGCAAATAAGGGTGTAAGCTAGAGATGATGATGATGGCATGATATAAAGTGCAGGAAATAAAAGCCAAATAATTTGTATTAAGCATAGCATGGGAATTCTTTTGAATAAAATGTCACATTTTACAGGATATGTAAAAAATAGCCTCTACCATTCCCTGACTGATGAGAAAAGAACTGAGATAAGGCCATGCTAGAAAAGCTGAACACATCATTTTGTGAGTTATACAGGGTATGTTCACACAACATATTAAACAACTCTGTATAGTTTATTTGACTGTATGTACCATCCCCAAACTCTGTTCTTAACATCAGTTTCACCATGGCCTGCAGCTGTTTACTGGCTGTATCTTTCATGCAATCATAATGGAAGAGTTTCCATTTCGGTTTAATATTTGACCAGCATTAGGAGCCCAATGTTTGCAAATTCTGGTAAACAACACCTGTTCCACACTTCTATGTATTTTTAACCATAGGAGAGCTATGCCAGGTATGGATAACAATGCATTACAAATAACGTGGTTTAAAGTAACACAGGTACAGAGCTGCAGCAAAAATGGACAGGCAGACTTATAGCTTAAATTGCAGAAAAGAAACTGGAAATGCAAGCATACCTAGACTCTAAAATAAGCTAAAATAATTTCAAAAGCTATTTTGCCAGAAGAACAGCTCAAAAAACAGGAAAAGCATCCAAATATGTGACTTTTCCCTAACTCCATTGCTGCTCACTCTTCAAGCTGCAATAAGATAAAGCATCTCTTGGAGGTATAGAAAACAGCCTATTAATGAGGTGAAATTATCATGGACAGGGAGCATCAAAGGTTAGTTTTTTAAAAAAACACATATTAAGGAAAGTCACATCCCATATATGCAAGACCTTTAAAAATTCTATTTTATAATATGAATCAATTTTCATTCAATGTAAACTATACTCAAGAGATGAATTTAGATATTGGGACATCCCCAGGCAGTAGCTATAGGATTTATGTCTAAGTAACCTATCTATATGAGTCATCTTGTTATAATGGATAAGGCATCAGGCTAGAACTTGGGAGATTGGGTATTCTAGTCCTGCCTTAGGCATAAAGGCAGCTGGGTGACTTTGGACCAGTCAGGCTCTTAGCCCTAGGAAGGAAGCAATGGAAAATTACTCCTGAAAAACCTCCCCAAGAAAACTGCAGGGTCCTGACAGTCTCCAAGAATTGAACATGATTGAACAAAAGAATAAAATAATGAGATTGCATTGAAAATATTTTGGCATGACAATATTTCTGTATTGCTGTGTATCTCAGTTTCAACCTATTTTCATGTGGGAAAGGGCCATTGTAAAAAAAAATGTAATGCTAAAAGTAATAAAAACCCTTTCTTATTGCTCTCTGCTGTTTTTCTTATAATTTCCAGAATCCTTTCTACTGTTTTCCTTATAATTTATCTCCTGTGCCAATTGCATATTTTTCCTGCACAGGAACCATGCAAGAGCCCTGCCAGACCAACATTTTGCTTCTCACAGAAGTCAACCAGATGTTTCAGATGTTCAGAAGTTGGAGGGGGAGATAACTCTCTCTTTCTGCCATTGTTTTCCTGAATAAAGTATGCATCATCAAACTTCTGAGGTTTTTTTTTAACTTTCCCTACCTTTTTTAATTTGATTTTGTTTTTAGATTACTATTATATTTATTGCATAGCTTGGTAACAATTGGATGAGTCCGTTCTTTTTCTTGAAATGTGTAGAGTTCAACAAGCCTGTTCACTAGGATAACTTGCATTCCATGAGAAACAATTGTGGCTCAAAGTAGTAAAGAACACTGAAAAATTTCAGAAATGCTGGCCTTTTCATATTTAACTATATAGTTCAGAGAAGATGGTTTGGCTTTGTTCCAAAGTATCTCTGTATTTTTGTGTTTCATTCGCATTGACAGGATGATGATAATTGGGAGAACTGTGTATTTAGAGGAATGTTGGAAAAATAATTACATTGACCTATATGTGTTTTGCATGTTTGTTTTTGTTTTGCTTTTCTGTTCAGTGTTTTTTTATGTTTGCTTTGTTTTCTTCTCCAGTTCATTTTGGTTCATCCTGGCAAGAGATGCCAAGGGGAGACATCACAATGGACAGATCCAAGGCTTTCCTACCCAAGCTTTAAGTACTATGTTTATTGTTTTCTTGGAGTACCAGATATTTGTTAGAGGCTCTGTCACTTCTCTTAATTACCCAGATATTGTGAATACCCAAGATATCTGGGCCATCACAGAGGAGAATGTCAGATCTGCATGGAGAGGAGCAAATGTGAAGAGCAACTGACTTTAGAGTATAATTAAACCCTTACCTGGCCTTGGGAGCTGGCAATAGCAATCTAGAAGTTCTGATGGAGGGTGATCAGTTATTGCAAAAGCGTATATCTCTTCCCTAGGACATTGCTACCACTCTTTAATCCGGCCTTTATGATTTCCTAATTGGCTATGATCAAATGATTAATGTAACCAGTCAGGTATTTGAACCCTGGAATTAATGGCTTAACTATCATAGTACTTTTGCAGCAGGTATAGTGACACAAAAGACCAATTAAGTTCTTTTTATGCAGGGATACACAACTGGAGGCCCTGGAGCTGTGTAATGCTCTGAAAACTTCAGGCAGTGCCTCTTATACAAATAAGCAAATAAAATGATCAGTATATCTGCTCAAGAAACACGACATTGGGTCAACTTTGGATGCTCATAATGGAAAGGCGTCTGTTAGAATCGTTCAGTGAATGAGTGTCTGGACATGGCTGAGCAATGAATAGCTAAAGAACCCTGGTGCCTTTGGAGAACCTGGCCCACAGATGAGTAACTATTAAATTTAGTTAGCAAAGCAGAAAAATCATGCACAGAATGTGTATTCTGTGTATCAATTCATAATATCACGCACCAAGATCCTGTTGAAGAAAATAGCTGAGAAGGCAGCGGTGTAGCATAGAATTTTTGACAACCCAGGCACCACAAACGTGTCCTCCTTGTTTGACAGCAGTAAAGCCTGCCATAAATCCACACAGCCTTTCCTGGCTTGCCAGCATGTGCTTAATATAAACCTTGTCTTAGTAGGAGGAAAATAGACTTTCGTGGCAAAAGGAGGTTTTCATGACAAAATTCAGTTTATTTTACAGCAGGTGTCTCCCCTTTAGTCCTGTTATCATGTCAGTGAACTATACTGGAAACTGATGGAGAACAGAAGATAGGATACTGAGGGAAATGATGTTTTACAGATACCAGATAAGAAATAGTTTCTGTCTGCAAAAGGCTATTTGCTATGATTCTGGCTTCAAACAAACATGCAGGAAAATCCCGTTTCCTTTATTGTGTACTATAAATTCAGCGACCACATTTTTTTGAAACAAATAAAGGGCAAACCTGAAAAGAGGGCTCATCTGAAATAGGTTCATCAGGATTAAGAAATTGTCATGTTTATAACATTGCTTTACAAATGAAAATTCAAGAGCAAAGCCAAATAAAAAGCTTTTAATAAACCCCTATTCTAATAATATCTAAAATCAAACAGTGCTTCATAGTGAGGTAGGTAGGTGGCATGCACATGTCATAAATAAATTAATAGATTTTAAAAGGACAATTCAATTTCAGTATTTTTCACAGGTACATGAAATCCTATGCACAAAGTGGTATCATTTGTATAGTAAAAGTTAAGTCAAAAATTAACTTTAAAAAAATCTAAAGGATAAGGTTCTGAAATAAAGAACTGTCTTTTGTAATAAAAGACACATAGTTATAGTAGCAATACAATTTACCTACTTCTAGGCTAACATTTGGTTCATTTTTTATTTGGTGTGTTGCAAAAGCTCTATTGTATGGTAGTGTTTTGGAGTTTTTTAATCTTTTGCTCTGTAAAGAGCTTTAAGTATTTAAGGACAGTCTTAATTTTATTGCCTTTTGTTTTTCATGCCTCTTTTTTTAAAGTCTTTATTATATGTAAAAACATAAACAACATACAAAACATATATACAAAAAAAACATGACAACACAATATATAAGTCTATTGCTTGTCAGGCACTTTGTGGCCCCTTTTAACACTTCCCATGAGGTAAACTATAGTAACTCTTATTTCTATAAATAAATCCTTCATTGTTTACATGTATATACACCTATGTATACTTCCTATTTCCTCTGCCTTCAGTTTAATCAATCATATCTTTTTATTTAATCTTATTTTCAATCCAACTATATCAAGCATTCCAGCTTTCATAATATACTGAATCCTCTTTGTCTTTTAGCAAAAGAGTTAACCTGTCAAGTTCTGCACAATCCAATATTTTCCATTTCATTTGACTGTTGGTAAATTTGTATTTTCCCACTCTTTGGCGAAGAGGATCCTAGATGCGGTTATTATATAGACTATCAGATATGTCATTTTTTCCCCGTATTTTCCCGGTAGAATACCAAGCAGGAATGCCTCTGGCCTTAAATCCACATTTATACCTGTTATCTCCTTTAACCATTTTTTTTATCATACTCCAATATTGCTTTGCCCTCGGGCACATCCACCACATGTGGAAGAAGGTTTACCAAGGGTCTTTCAGGGATGAAATGGCAGAAGAGATGTCTAGAGTGCTGCTGGAGGTCTGGGAAAGCTGAATCTGACCGAACACTATTAGGAGACCATATTGGGACCTACATAGTGGCAATAAAAGCGGCAAAGCATTTATAGTATGCCGTTCTTATCGCCTCTGCAGACTGTTGCCCAGCAGCCCTGTTTAGGGTGACTTCCTCCCTCCTGAGACTGGGGGAGGCTGAGGAACCCTTGCAGGGTAGAGCTGAGGAGTTAGTTCAGTTCCTGTCGGATAGAATTGCCCAGATTCGGTTGGACTTGGACTCTGGCTGGACAGGATCTGTGGAGGTGACTGGGGCAGCTCTTAGTCCTGTTATCTGGGAAGAGTTTGCTTCTGTGGCCCCTGATGATGTGGACAAGGTTGTGGGGGCAATGAGTGCCACCACCTGTTTATTGTGTTATCAGTGGTTTTCCCCACGGGAGTGTTTTAGAACCCACACTTTTTCTGATATAGATTAATGACATATGTGATCTTATCAGAAGCAACTGTGTCCTCTTCACTGATGATGTTAAATTATTTAACATCACTAA
>JANHGC010007983.1:1673-14392 GCA_027560395.1 Boaedon fuliginosus
CCAGCCAAAGAACCATTTTGTCTCAGTTTATTTTAATACAAATGATTGGGGTGGGGGTGGGGGGAATGATATGCGAGCTCAAGTACTCTAGCAGGTAAATTTGTTTTCAAAACTGGAAGTTATTTATAGGCAATTCAAAACAGTTAGATTCTGGCTTTATTTCACCTGTACTTCAGATATCATGGAAGATATGACTCTCTTCTGAAGATATAGGTTACTCTGGTTTTGTTTGCATGGCTTATGTTCACAAGAGGATCCTTTCTTATATGTCTGTCTTAAAACTTTGTTTTCCCAGTTCCACGATTGTTCTAAGTAGCATGTTTCTGCTTTCTTGACTTTTCTCTGCAAAATGAAGACAATAATCTTCTTAGATTATAAACTATAATTTTTTAAATCCGTTGTTCATTTTTTGGCAACATGGCTAGATAATTTCCTAACACTGAAACACCAAAAGTGAGATAAAAATAATAAGTTAAATTAATCTGAATAGGCTAAAATATTTATAATTAGGCCACATGAATAAAGGTTAAAATTGAGAATTAATTAATTAACTTCACCCTCACAATAAAATTGTTATTAATTCAGAAACAGGATGGATGAATAGATAGATAGATGGGTGAATGGGTGAATGGATGGATAGATGGATAGGTAGGTGATTGGTAGATGGGTAATACTTTTTTGTTTCATTTCTAATCAAATGAAAAATTGATTCACTTGCAATTTTGTTCCCTTTAGTCTGCAGTAGGGGAGGGGGAAGCATAATTTTAGTGTGCTTATTGTTCATAGTCATTTTGTTAAAAAAAGGAGTATAGAAAACAGATAAAATGATGGATTTTAAAATGTCAAAATATGACAAGAACATTTCAAATATGAGAACATGTTATAAAAATTGCAATATGGGGGCAGAAAGGTGGATTAATTAGCAAAGTACTGCTTAACTTTGAAGTATCTGAATATGCCTTATGTACAGAATTAAATGATTGTTTTATAAGTATTTAACTTTCAGTCTTTACTATCTGTTCATTGTGCTTTCATCTTACTCCTACCAATTAAATTAACATTATTGTTAGCAAGTATAGGATTCTAAATATCTATTCACTTACTTGGAATAGTTTGGTGGAAAATTAACTCATAATTTCATGTGTGCAATTAGTTGTATAATTATATGTGTTTGCACATAGTAAGGTAATAGCCATAAATTTAAAAAATGATACTAAAATGGATAGCCTTTCTAATCAATGAGATTTGCCAATTTTTTCCTCCTGCATTTTGAATCCAAAACATTCCACTTCACACTTTATTTTCCTTCTTCATGGAGTGGACCAGAATTGGTTCTTCTGACTATGTAAATGTTGTGGATGGGGATGGGAGGGCAGGGAATAGAACAGGTTTAAACACCTGGGTGAAGGGAGGCATTCATTAGGAAAGGGCCTTATAACTCCAGAAAATCAACTCTACAGGAAGCCTAAAGTTATTTTTATCAAGATTAGCTATAACAGAATGCTTCAAATCTGATTCTCTAAATTTATGTACATCTCCACATTCCTTTAAATCACTATAATTTATTGTATTGTAGATTACTACAAATGATGAATTTGAATTTAGAATGCTAAGAAAGGATCAGGCCAAACTTCAGCTTAAATCTGAGCATAAAATTTACAAGAAAATACAACTGTTTAATCCAAGGGAGTTATTAAGCATGAAATCCTATTTAATGCATAGGCCAATGCACCAAGGATGGCATATTCTACCCCCAAAATACTTCTATGCCATTCTTTTGGATGTAAATAGGGTTGCCCCTATTTCATTTGTCCAGAATGAACGTGTGACAAAAAAGCCGCTCTTTTTTCAAGAAATAAACAATAAATCTCACCTTCAAGGAAGATTGATGACTATTAATTTTCAAATATATTTAATTGCTCCTGTGGTGGCTAATAAAAGTTTAGAGTACCTCAGATTTTTGATCACTGAAGCACCCCTTTGATTAAAATTAAAATCAGAAGCACACTTTATGGATTTTAATCTTCTGCTCCTTTCCACTTTCCCTTGAACAGAAGGTCACCCAGGATATTATCTGTAATACTAAAATCCCAGTTCTTGGGTTGAACTCAAAAAGCCATATGCAGTACATGAAAATTTCCTCAAGCTGGATCACAGCAAGATTATCTGCATAACAAATAGGTTTGCATGAATACAGATTGCCAGTATGAACATGAATACCTATGTGGAACAAACACTATTCCAGACATCAATCCAAATTGAGAATTTGCCCAGTGGAACCAATTTACTTTGTAATTACAGCTAGACTGAAGTGGAGTAGGAAGGATATTTGTTAGTTGGTTTTCTGTAGTTATTAAAAACAAAATTCAAATCATGCATGCATATATATTGCTAATTTTTTCATGGTTTGATTTCTTGATTTTATGATCCACAAACAACATTCATCTTCTTCTAAAAGAGCTGACAGGTAAGTACAGAATGACACAAAGCATGCTACATTGAAGAGGATCCAGACACCCATTTTTTTCAACTTCCTGCTCTTTATAGAGTACAGAAAATGGTTGAACCTAGCACACATTTCTAAATTCATTATTTAATGAATAACGAATGGTTTCCTATCTGCAAGACAAAAAATGGCCAGCTAAACACATCCTTGATGATTGATGCTATATTGAAATAGTTTAGTTAAAATAATTGCCAATGGAACTTCTGTTGACTTAGGTAGTTCTCACTGACAGGATCAGGAACTCTATCACTAATCAATGAGGTCATAAAGTATGATGTCACATGATTAGGTGAACGTAGGATAGCAATTCCAGCAATCCCAGTTGCTATTGTTAACTGCATCTTGTGTAGCCACAGTATCCTATAGTCATGTGATCACCATTTGCCAACTTCTGATGTCTTCCCCATTGACTTTGCTTGGCAGAAGCTGCCAGTGAAAGTTGCAAATGGTGATCGCATGGCTACAGAATGCTACAATGGCTGCAACTACAAGGATCCATCATAAGTCTTGCTTGTTCAGCACCATGATGACTTAACACAAATCATCAATCGGTGTTGCAGTGATCACAGGTAAATATGTATTCCTGAACAGAGCCTTATTGACATGCCTGATAAAACACAGCTCAGCTATACTTGTTACTTTTTTTTCCCCCTCAAGAGACATCAGTAAAAATAATTGGCTATTTTCATACAAATTGATTGCAGGTGATAAATAGTAAAACAAGAAACTGCTCTAACAAGTACCTTTGTTCCTCATTTGTGAGGAATTGTACAAATTAATGTGGGCAACTTTTTATATTGTAATTAATTCAAGTCACTGCAACTGGAACACCAGTGAGGTGAAATAAATGATCAAGTTAATAGAATTGCCTAATGGCCACTTGCATTTTTAATTGTGCTGTGTGGTGCCAATTACATCCCAATTAATCAAGAAAATTGGAATGCTTAAATGAAGGGAGGAGTGGTTTACAGGAATCAATTTGGCAAGACCTAAACAGCCAGATCTAAATTTATGCATGAAAAAGAAGAAAACAAAGCCCAAATTCATATTCATCTGTATCTTCAGAGGCAACTCAAAAAAGAAGTTGGATACAGGTTCTCTCTTTCTCAAAAATTCTCTCTCAGTTTCTCTCTTTGCTTCATTCATCATTAAACATAATTTGTTTAATTAACCAAAGAACCTAAGCTTTCAAGGATTCCCTAACTAACATCGAGAGATAACAGAAATCATTATAATTTCCATAATTTGTATTCTGTTATTTGAAAGTTGAAGATCAAAGTATTTTTTTTTTAAATTGAATCAGGTAGAGCCTTTAAAAATTAGATATCCTAAACCCTAGTTCACGTTAGAGAAATGGAACTGAGTAATACTAACGATTGTTGATGGAATTGTTTATTATTCTCATTCAATGTCCCTTTCCAATTAGTGTAAACCCAGATTAAAGCCAAAATTGGATTGAAATAATAAACTGCAATATTATGATCTTAAACCAAACCTCTTGGGACTACTATGTATACTGTATAAAAGAATTTATTAATGTTGACTGTGCTCCATGCATTTTTTTTAACCTTCAAATTCGAACTCCACACAATTATGATACATACATAGATAGATATAGATATAGATAGATGATTGATAGATGAGAGAGAGAGAGAGAGAGAGAGATAACGGCACAATTCTCAAGAAGTGTGGCCCAGTTTGAGGTGATAATATCTCAAAAGAAAAATGGGAGAGAGGACAGAAGCCTATGGTACTCTTCACTGAAACAACTATAGAGTGGTCTATAGTTTTGAGTGGTCACCCCACTCAAAATAAGAACCCTCAATCTACAAATCATGCAGTAGCATTATTATAGCATTATTACTGTGGTATATCAAAGCCGCCACGCAAAAAAGGTGCACATCCTTATCCAGATCTCAGTAATCATTTATTAGACTGATCTGTGATGTTTATATCCCATTTCCAGGCCTAAACTTTGACTAGTAGGGATATGATAGTCTGTTTCCTCTAATATTCTCTTTAACAGACTAAACTTCTCAACAGCCTTTGCTTGAGAAGTGAAGGTTGGACACTTAGTGGAGGTTGTCCAATATAATGTAAGAAAGAGATGACCTCTTCAAAAGAGCATGTTACCATTTTTTTCAAGGCAGGTGATATCTCACTTTTCCTCAGAAATATTTATCACCTCATTACTCATCTCCAGATGTGTCACGTGCTGGCTCCTCCCCTGCCCGCTTTAGCAAAGGGGGAAAAGGTCCCGATATGTCACATGATGCTGCCATGACGATGCAAGTTTAATACCCCCTGTTCTAGAATATAAACTGAGAGGAAATCCCATTCCCTACTAATACTGATAATCTTAGCTAGTTTGGGTAATGGAATGTCTGCAAGAAAACAACCAAGCTCAAAGAGCACTAAGGACCCATCATATATTCCTTTTCTATATGTAAAAGGAACCTACAATTTGCATATTATAATAGTTCATGATGTAGATAATATTGCATTAATGTGTAATGTACAGTGTTGTAAGAAGTGGATTCCTGCCTGGATACTTACAGGATTGACTCTTGCAGGTCTTGTCCAGTGCGTCAATCTCAAAGTGCTCCCAGTGAGATTAAGGAACTTGGTTCCAAATCATGCTGTTTATCAGTCTATGCTCTAACTCAGGGAAATGAATGGCTCTCACTCCTTCTGGCGATGCTCTACCAGCGATCAATGAACTAAAAATATTATGAATTTATTGAAACTTTTGGGGTAGCTAAAAGAGATGGAAAGAATTTAAGAAATGGTTTGGCCTTGCTTCACCTGGGGATGATAAAGTGTAAGTGACCCAAGGTCAGCCAAATGGCTTTGTGTCTAAGGGGAGACTGGACGTTTTCTCGTTTCTAGCTGGGTACCTTCATTACTACACCAAACTGGCTCTAGTCATAGATATGCAAAATTGTATATAATTAAGAAAGGGAAAAGCTATTAATAAATAAATAAGGTTTTGTAATAATATTATTAACATAACATTATATCATAACAAGCATCAGATTATTCTTATCTATGTAATATAACATAGTCCAGGTAATCCTTGAAGAGCTGTGGTGGTGCAGTGGTTAGAGTGCAGTACTACAGGCTACTTCTGCTGACTGCTGATTGCCAGCAGTTCAGCAGTTCAAGTCCCACTGGCTCAAGATTGACTCAGCCTTCCAAGGTCAGTAATATGAGGATCCAGATTGTTGGGGGCAATAGGCTGACTCTGTAAACTGCTTAGAGAGTGCTATAAAGCACCGTGAAGCAGTATATAAGTCTAGGTGCTATTGCTCTTGCTATTTATGACCCCAATTGAGCCCAAAATTTCCTTTGCTAAGAGAGACAGTTGTTAAGCATGTTTTGCCCCATTTTACGAACTTTCTTACCACAGTCGTTAAGTTAATCACTGACATTGTTAAGTTAGTAGCAAGGTTGTTAAGTGAATCTGATTTCTCCATTGACTTTGTTCGTCAGAAGGTGGCAAATGTTGATCGCATGTCCCTGGGATACCGCAACTGTCATAAATAAGAGTAAGTTGCCAAGTGTCTGAATTTTGATCATGTGACCATGGGGATGCTGCAATGGTCATAAGTGTGAAAATGGTCATTTTTCAGTGCCATTGTAACTTTGGTAACTAAATGAATAGTTCTAAGTCAAGGACTATCTGTATCAAAATAAAATATAACATGACATCCATACACAGTCCAGCACTGGCGTAATATTGAAACAGGATGGCCTACTAACTTGCAATGATAATCTAGTAGTCTGCAAATGTATTTCAGATTAATATTATCTTATTATAATGGAAATGAGTTGCTCTTGTGTGACCTTTTGAATCTACAAAAACATGGTAATAGTCAAAAGATGAATGATATGAATATGCAATAGAACAGACATCATAACTTTTTATGAGGGGTGTTCATATAAGGATAAGTTCTCTATGGATGTATGTCCTCCAGCATAAGGAAAGAAAACTGAGACAAACTATTTATAAAATTCTTAAATTTCACTTTTGCCATTAAAAAGTTACAATTCAAAGATGATTTTTTTTAAATAATCACCAGATCAAAATGAATTTGTAATCTATCCAAGAAAACTTCAGTCTACAATTTGGGGGATTAAAAAAATCGAACTAGCAATATTTTTCTGTTCTTCTATACCAATGAGAAAAACCATTCAAAGTTTAACATGCCTGTTGCCTGTAGTTGCAGGCTAAAATAACTGTTTCCAGAACAAACGAAGAGATTACCTGAGGGCAAGGGAGATGGGTAGTTGAAATGGGAGGCCTGCTATTCATCAATGGCCAAGTGTTTGTTCAACTTGAGTGACACTAATAATTTTGAATCATACAAAAGGTGGAAAGAGGTTTTTCAATAACCACCCCATCTTGGCATCTATGGAATCAAGCAATAAAGAACCTGCTTTTATAGGCTTCTTTGGGATTTGTAGAAAAAAATGCAGCCTTTATCTTCTATTCATAAAGCATCCTGTCACTGCTTGAAACTGTTTTTACCATGCCTCAGTGAAAGAGAGACAGGGATTATTTTTAATTTATGGCACTTATGAGGGAGAGAATAAAAGTGAATTTTTGGAACCTTCTCTTCCCTTTGTATGAATTTGCCCTAAGTGAAGAGTCTACTGACAAAAGAGCAGAAGAAAAGGGGAGGGAAGGAGAATGAAATCTGTCAACTATTATTTTGATTGAAATTGTTCTGAGCAGGAATAGTTCATATATACCATATGAAGACATAAGTTTAAACTGTGATGCATTTTGCTCAGACTTGGTTGAGTACTGTATTTGAATACTAAGCTAGGTTGAACAATTTACCACATTCAAGTTTCTAAAACAATGCTTTGGATTGGATATCTTCTGTGTTTGCAGAAGATCTTGAATTGACCATACTACGTCTTCAAGAAAAGACAAGAGTCATCAAGTAGCAAGATAGGAGAAGCATTTTGCAAACCACTCCTCTTTTGAGCATCATAAATATTTGTGCTGAATCAATTAAGTTCCTTATGAATTAAACACACCCATAATGGACTTGCAAGTGATTCATATTTTTCTTATGATGAAGTACAAGAACAAATTTTTAGACCGTGCAAATGCATAGAATAGATATAATATTACAAAAATATTTGGTAATGTATTTATTTCTTATCCTATTCCTGGTAAGATAGGGACAATCAGCTCTATTTGGACTGTGAATTGACACTACTATATTGTTTTAGGCATATACACAAACACATATATAAATTTGTCAGTTCTGATGTTCTGATAGTTTCCCATTCAAAAACTAATGAAGTTCAGCCTTGCAAAATATAGACGTTAAATCTCTGTTAATGCTTTTAATGTTTATGGTTTTAATAGCTATATGGATTATGATGATTTATGGATATTGTTTTAATTGTTGATTGGAAGCCACCCAGGGATTGATATAAGATGGGCAGCTATATGTTATAAAAAACAAATACTATAGTTTATGTATTATGAGCTATGGCGACACAGTGGTTAGAATGCAGTACTACAGACTATTTCTGCTGATTGCTGGCTGCCTGCAATTTGGCAGTTTGAATCTCACCAGGCTCAAGGTTGATTCAGCTTTCCATCCTTCCAAGGTCAGTAAAATGAGGACCCAGATTGTTAGGGGCAGTATACTGATGCTCTAAACTGCTTAGAGAGAGTGATCAAGCACTGTGAAGCAGTATTTAATCTAAGTGCTATCGCTATAATTTCAATATGAACTAGATGGCTAAAATGCTTTTTTTAAAAAATCAGGAGACATGCTGTCTCTGTGTAAAAGTAGCTTGTAGAATCTCACTGCCTATCAAAGGAGATAACATGAAGGTTTTTTACAGCAATGGTTTGTCATAGTATAAGTTTTGAATGTGCATAATGCTTTTGTCATGAAGCACACTTTCATGTAGCTTGCAACAACCAATTAAACCAGAGATTGGTTCTTCTTTTTTCTTCTTTTTTCTGTCTTATTCTATTTTAGTTTGTATTAATGTTTACTTTTGTTTCCAAAATTATATTAAGAAAAAGATTTCCTCCAAATTGTGTGTCAGATCTGCCACAACTTAAATTTCTAAATAGAATTGATCCTTGGCTCCATTTCTTGAGAAAAGTATAGTTTATTAGAGATCAAGCGTACTGCAGTATTGCAAAGCCAGAACTGAGAATCATGTGCCAAAATCCCTAAGGTCTACTTTTCCCTCCCTTAACTATCTCTCATTGCTACCCCATTGTAACCTATCAGGTTCAGCCAAAAAGTTTTCATAATGACCAGTTCAAGTGTAGTTTGATATGTGGCTCCCTCCTTCTTCCTGTGGGTGGCCTTGAGGCAGTGTCTCAAGGAGACATAGCACTTACTTTCATTTTCCCCAAGCCTTCCCCATCCCCACAGTTCATGCTAGTCTGTCACCGCATAACAGTGAAGCACAAGCAAGCATGAGGAGAGAGCTGACATAATGGACTATTGAGTTAACTAGAAGACCTTGTGGTTTGAGAAGAAACACTATTATATAGTTTCTTCCCCACTGCTTCTTATAAAACATTGTTTATGAGTACACTGTGGGTGGAACTGCTTCCCTTTTCACTCTGAAGATCATTGAAGCTGGTCCAGCAAGGTAACTAATTATATGGGTTGGGAAATCCTCTTTTGAGAATGCTATTGTAATAAGGAAGGCATCTATGCCCTATGTATCTCCTTGGAGGTGGAGGTGAAACACATAAAAAGATCTTCAGGATCTTCTTCCCAGCTTGTCCCTCCACAGATATCTGGATGCAAAGATAGGTTCAATTCCATGTCTTTAAAAGCAAATGAAAATCAGGAGTAAAATTGGCTCACATCCAAGCATTCCAAATACAGCAAAACCTCAGTTTGCAACTGCAATCCGTTCCCAGACTTCGGTCGCGAACAGATTTGGTTGCATTCCAAAGCAACACTGTCTGCCCATGTGCAGACAATCTGGGTATGCACAGACAATCTGCACATGTGCAGAAGGGAAAATCAGCACAGAAAGGAATCTTTCCCTGCCGTGTTTGTTCGCCATCTGAGTTTTGAGTCATGAACCAATTCAAAACTCAGGTGGCTTTTTTGGTCAGGAACTGAACAGAAGTAGTTCCACTGTAACCTGATTTTTTTTAGCTTAATTTAACATCTGGAGCAGTGACTCAGTGCTGTTGGTTAAGTGACAGCTGGTCATCTGTTTCTCTTCAGCTCAATTCATCTGACTTTCAGTGGTTCAAGTGTACAAAATCAAAGTCTGGTAATAATAATTTGAGGCTTCTGGTTATGATACTGGATATGCCTTTGCAAATACAGAAGCAAATACTTTGCTTGTTTGATAGAAGGTTGCTATAAAATTATGGATCTATCTTTTCAGACTGCTAATGATCCTGACTAAAAAATATACCCATCATTCAAAAACCATCAATGATGTGGATGTTATTATTGGCATTTCTAATCTGAAAGGGAAATGTTTGTATATGTAT
This sequence comes from Boaedon fuliginosus, assembly GCA_027560395.1. Lineage (NCBI taxonomy): Eukaryota > Metazoa > Chordata > Lepidosauria > Squamata > Lamprophiidae > Boaedon > Boaedon fuliginosus. Next base: position 11,693 of record JANHGC010007983.1, read on the forward strand.
ATGTTTTCACATGTGAAACTGTATAATGTGCTTTAGCAGAAAAATAACTACTAATCAACATTTATTTGCATTCAGTTTTGTTCATTGGCGAATTTGAATTCCAATTCATACACAGCCAGACCTCCATCCAATCAGAACACATCACCACTGGCAATTAAGCAGAGAATGCAGCCACGATTGCATTTTACTCTTAGGAGCAAGAAGCTGAAACCACCAGCTTGAATCTGCCTGAAGATGACGAGTACGACCTTGTCGAAACGTTGGTTATTCGGGTTTTCTCCCGCGTAGAATTGGAAAAATCTTGGCGACGTTTCGACGAGATCACACTCGTCATCTTCAGGCTGGTCTTCAGGCTTCAGGTTAGTACCTTCCGCTTCGTGCTTCTGGCCGCAATGTGTGATCCTGGCTTCTGAAGCTCGAAGCGGAAGAACCCACACCTGCTGCAGATGTTGTTTCTTCCTTCCATTTGAGTAGTAACCAGAGAGGGCACCAAATCTCAAGCAATAAAATGTTTACTTTCCATTTTAGAGAAATGGAATATGACATTAGGCATTTGTCAGATCCACTGTATATATAAATTGAAAACTTGTATACCACAATTTACTTTTCAGAAGGTGGAAATGCAATTGTAACTCAAAATTACGCACAAAATGTGAACATTTAAGAGCAGCAAACAAAGCCTATGTTTTAAGGAAACATACGCACAATATAACAGGAAGAAACAGCTTGAAATAGCAACTCTAGAAAATGTGCTTTGCAAGGACAGATGTGCATGAAAATTGATACACTCCTCCCCCCCAAATTTACAAAATAATAAGAAACTGAAAGGTAATGAATGTGAAAAACAACTATGAGCCTATCTTCATTAGTTGTTTACAATGACACTGCAAAGGTCTGGCAATTCCAATTTTACTCCCTGAGTTTATGATATTGGTGTCCAAATTACAATTTAAGCATCCTTACACTACTATTTATGTTCTGCAAAATATGTGTCAACCTAAAACAAAACATCAAAGAGAATGAAAACAGCTCTTTCTATTGCCAAAGCTGAGGCTGGAAGGAAAGACTCCAAGTGAAATTGAAACAGATTTACTAATACAGATATCATACCGGTAGCAGCCTTTAGATCAGGATCCAATGGTTTAGCTGGTGTCTTCCTTTCACAAGGTAGCGAGATACTATCATAGTTACTTTCTGCGCTGCAGTTATCATAATCTGTTCCAAAGTGAATGGAATAAATTAACCTTGGGATTATGAAAATTTTTGCACAAGGATTGTGCACAAGGTGCATAACATTCTTTAGATGCTATCCTTTTACTTTGTTGCTCAAGCAACACACTAAATTTCTGATTTAGTCCTTGCTCATCCTTACAATATACACTTGACTTCCTTTAGAAACTGAGCATCTTCCTTTTTTGTGTGTATGTGGGAGTTTGATCAGACAAGAAAAATTAATGGCACTCCGCTGCTTTACCATCTTCCCATTCCTGTAAATAGCCTAGTCAGCTTCTGCATGACTGTGTGAGGGTTTGTGTGGTTGCATGTCTGACCTCATTCACTTCCCAGCACTTAGTCTATCAAAAGAAAAGACACAGGAACTCATATTTGCTGAATTTGAATGGTTTGCTACCAGCTGAGATGTTAGAAGGGAAGCCAATTCAAAGGAATCAATTGTTTTAAATAATGCCTTCTGTTTTATGCTATGGGTGCATAATGCGGAAAGCTCTATTTGGCACTGAATCAAAATAGATGCAATACAGACAGAATAAGGGCAGCACATTTTTGTCAATATAGTTTTCCTGCCAACTCAAGGATGGTTGGAGTAGACTACAACTCAGCACAGGGAATGGTCTCATTATAAAAACCATTAGTGAATCTTCAATGGAGATATTTGTAGAAAAGATACATAGAAGGATAAGGCTCTACATTCTTAACAGCAATAAATATGGGGAAAAACTTCAACAAGAATAGCTTGTGGTTCTAGAGCAATTTTTTCTTCTATATAACTTTTACAAGTACAGAAATCTTTTATCTGTCTGACCAATCTAAGTAGATTGTGGTCTCATCCCAGATTTCAGATGCAGCCTCTCATTTCCCTCCTGGAACTGATTATCAAATCAGATCCCATGTTTGTACCTTTTAATCTTGCTTTAGATACATTTTCCATATAGATGGCAGTCTACAAACCAACATTACAGCCAGTGAAGCCCATTTCGTACATTATGAAGTGTGCCACATCACATCCCCCACCTCCTCCACAGCCAGGTTTTAACTCAGTTACCTTCAGTGCTGAGCCCACTCTGCTCTGCAGGCTCAAGAGGGAGGGAACGCCAAGCCTTGCATGGAAGATCTGCTTCCTTGCTTATTGTGTTGCCATACATGGCTTCTGGTTATAGGCTTGAGAAGGAGAGCGATTCTGAATGGATTAAAATAGAGCTCTCAAGTTCTTAACATGGTCTCTGGATTTCATTTCTCCGGGAAGTCATCAGATCTCCTTTTCTTTTGCTTCCTTTTTGTGGACAGGTGTGTGGTAATACTGGGACAACAGCTGTTGTTGATGCTACAATGAGTTGTGACTGCAGCTCTTTCAGAAGGCTATCCTCAGAGGTGGAAAAGCCGCCTTGAGTTCCCCTTGACCGGGGAAATGAGGCGGGGTATAAATCGAATAAAAATAAATAAATAAATAAATAAATAAATAAA
>JANHGC010007983.1:21364-33534 GCA_027560395.1 Boaedon fuliginosus
TTCAAGGGCAGCCCCATGTAGAGCGCATTGCAGTAGTCTAATCGAGAGGTGATGAGGGCATGAGCGACCGTGCGCAGAGTTGGCATGCTAAGAGTCCCATCAGCCAAGCAATGCCGGTTGGCGGGGCCCTGATCCAAAGCCTTCTATGTGGCAGTGCCAGCCCTTTGGAATCAAATTCCCCCAGAGATTAGGACTATTCCCACTTTACCGGCCTTCTGGAAAGCCACAAAAACTTGGCTTTTTTGGCAGGCCTGGACTTGACCATCCTTCCCCTGAAATGTCTGAAAATGCCATTGATTGTAGATTGTGTGTTGTTTAGATTTTTCATATTGCATCCATTGTTTTAAAATGTTGTTAGCTGCCTTGAGTTCCCCTGACCTGGGAAATGAGGCGGGGTATAAATCGAAATAATATATAAATAATAAATAAATAAATCCCTATCATAAACCTATTAATCAACACCCAAGAATTTAAGAACCAGAATTAGATAAACAAGAACAGTTAAGACTTGGAGAAGAAACTACCATATATAATCTGCAAGCAATAAACTTATAAATAATCATGTATAAATAGTGCGCACTGTTGATGTTATCCAGCTTCTTAAGGAAATGTCTGCAAAAAGCGAAGCAAGCTCAGGGAATATCAAGAACCCAAGTCAATTCTGAGGTACAATATATTCCCCACTTTGAGAAGATCAGATGTTCCAAGAATCAAATGGTATTCTGAAATTATAATTGTGGTCTAAGAGCTCCTGTAGAAATTTATGCAGGGAGCAGTATCTTGATGAGGTTTATGAATCTCACTTTGTGTATAATCGATTTATTTGTAAATATATGCAAACATTATGAAGTGTCATTAATTTCCAGTGATTACATTAAACCCTCTGAGTGAACACTTGCACACCTAAATGAAGAGTTTTCAAAGAATTTCCAGCTGCTCAGAGGATATAATTCTACATACAAGAAAGGAAAGGGATCTATAAATTAGTTTTCTACCATCATATTGTTTTAAACGTCTTTGCCTGCTCCAATATCAGCCTGCTGTGTATTTAGATCGTCTGCCTTCTCCAGATGCCCCTTCTATTTGAAAAGCAGTTGTACAAACTAGCTCAAATATATGCATTCTATATTGTATAATATGATTACAGATACAGATTACAGGAAATTTCTAGAACCCCTGCCTTTTAGCCTTCCGAAAATGCTATCAGATTCAGATTTAGCTCCTATTTGTCTTCAGTGGGAGATAATATAATTAGTTTTAGAGAAATTTTAAAAAGTATTTTCCCCTTTAGTCTTATCCAAATTCTATTATAAACAGTGGGAGTCTTTTTCAGTAGAGAGCTGAAGCTGTTTTGAAAGATCTTAATGTTTTTGATCCCACATCAAGCATTTAATTGTATAGGAAATATTTGTATGTAAGCAATGAAAATCCACATTTTAAAAAATCAAACAGAAGCAAACCTGAGATAAGAGAATGAGAGAATAACATAATGAACAAGCAACTTATTTTGCTCACAACTATTTCCTGAAAGTATTTCACAACTCCTTGTGATGAAAAGCAGTTTCATATTTTGCATCTAGGGGATACAGATTTTTGTCAAATTTGGCTGGAAAGGAGGAGGAATAATTGGAAAGGACACAGAAAATTCAGCCAAAAGAAGCATGGAAGACCATAGACATTAAAAGTTATAGACCCAGGAAATGGGTCATATCACAACCTATGTTGTATTATATTGTATATATTGTATATATAGTATGTATAAGATATTCGAACTTGGAATGGAATAGCTCGTACACTGAATTTGCTACACTTGATATGTGAATTTTTATAAAACACCTAATAAAGTATTTTGATGAAAAAAAATCATCTAATAAATGAACTTATTCAACAACAATGAATGTATGAATTCCAATAGAAAAGAATATATATCATGCATCAAGGATGAACGATGGTGTCCTTGATGTTCTCTGAATTTGATTGCTTGCTTTCAGATGGAACCAAGAATTCCACAAATATATGAATTAATATATCTAAGGCAAAGAGTTCAACAGTCGAACAATTATAATTAAAGCAGAACACTGGGGTTGCTCGAAAAAAAGCTGGGCTGAGAGATAATGACAGCTTGCAGGCTGAATTAAAAATCTAATATATTCTTTTTAGCGCTCTTTGGAGAAAGGGGGGAATTATGTAAGGGTTATATAAGATAGCTAAATAAAAATAGACTTTATCAACGGGCACAAATTTACGAAAGCAAGATTCCATTTACGTATGGCCTTATATACATAAATATACGTTTTGATTGAGGAATCATATTCTACAAGCGACATGGGATGTATTCTGTTAACAGGAGAATTTTAATATATTTTAAACGTTGTCCAAAATGTCCATAATGAACGTGACTATCAGGCATAACGAAAAAACATTAGGGTTGATATAAAAGAGGACCTTTGAAACCGCATGTGGGAAAACAGCTCTATGTTTTGTATTGCCTTTACCTTCAGCAATTGCTGGGGAGAGGTGGGGGAATCCTGAATATTCTGAAATCACCAGTGGAAGTTGCAGACTACTGCATGTAAAAGTTCCCCCTCGTTTGGTGAAGGGCTATATTAACTAAGCCTGGAGGAAGACTGTATACTTGAAGGGGGTTAATAATGTGTGTTAGCAGTAGCCTCTGGCCCACTCCAGTTCTGCTAGTTTGAAAGAGCTGCTGTTACTGCTGCATAAGAGAGTGTTGTTAGCAGTTTCAACAGCTTGTTCATAAAGAATGGTTACATTTAGGCCTGGTGCATAACTGCATGTTAGTTCCATTATTGTTACAGCAGTACAGCACTTGATAGATCAGAGAAATTAAAGTACCGTGAGCTGAAAAACATACATCCAGCAGTAACAACGAATAAGTGTACAAAAAAAGAGAAACTGCAAACTTCAAATAAGTCTAACAACTTATTTAAAAAAAAAAAATAACATCCCGGCTGGATGCTGAAAAGAAAGTAATTAAAAAAAAAAAACTGATAAATTCTCTTCCTCTTACAGCTAAAAACTCCAGAAAAGCTGGGTTGTTGGTCCTGAGCTCCAAGCTTGGCAATTTGGATGCAGAAAAGCTATTGATGGAAAAGTAGACAAAATATAAATTTTAGGTAGGGTTTCAATTTTCTTTAAAAGCTGACGTATTCTTAGAACCAAAGGCCAACTCTGTACCTGGCACAATGTTTGTTTGTTTGTTTGTTTATTTTATTGGATCTATATGCCGCCCTTCTCCCTGAGGACTCAGGGCAGCTCACAAGCAATAAAAACAACAATATAATACATAATTTTAAAACCCTATTTAATTTCATTAAATTCAATAAATAATTTAAAAGTGGGAGAACAAATTTAAAATTAGGTTCAAATTAAGCAAATTATTAAAACTAACAATTGTTACAACGTCCTAGACCTGCTCGTTGAAAAAGGCAGGTCTTCAGGCACGGGGGAAGGATCAAAGGTCAGGAATTGTCCGGAGCTCCGGGGGCAGACCGTTCCAGAGGGTGGTGCTCCCACAGAGAAGGCTCTCCCCCTGGGGGCCACCAGCCAACATTGTCTGGCCAAAGGCACCCTGAGGAGGCCGACTCTGTGGGATCGAACCAGGCGATGGGAGGCTGTCGGTGGCAGCAGGTGGTCTCACAAATACTCTGGTCCTAGGCCATATAGGGCTTTAAAGGTCATTACCAGCACCTTGAATGTTCACAATGTTCACCTCATAGACACAGTTTTCACTTTATTTGGTCCAGTCCTGCAGCAAAGTGAATCACACTATAAACATAGGCATTGGTGGTGCAAAAGGTAATTCTTTATCAGTAACTTAGCCAGTAATTTCTATTTCAAAGGAGGTAGCAAACTCTGATGTCCAAATACAGATAGTCCTCGACTTACAACATTTTGTTTAGTGACCTTTCAAAGTTATCGTGGCACTGACCATTTATAACCGTTGCAGCGTTCCCATCATCATGTGATCAAGATTCAGACATTGGGTTACTGGCTCATATTTATGATTGTTGCAGTGTCCTGGGGTCGTGTTCACCTTTCGTGACCTTCTGACGAGGAAAATACATGAGGAAGCAACGTTCACTTAGTAACCCTGCTATTAACTTAACCACCGCAGTGATCCACTTAACAACTGTGGCAAGAAAAGTCATAAGTGGAGGAAAACTCACTTAACAAATGTCTCACTTAGCAACCGAAAAATTGGGCTCAATTGTGGCAGTAAGTTGAGGACTACCTGTACATAGAAGTCTCTCTTTTGTTCCCAACAAAATACAACATAAATATCACACTTTTTTCCCCTCATTCTTCCTAATCTGCTGACATGGTATCAATTTTTGCTGAATACTCAACAACACTGCGGGTACTATTTCTGTTTGCACACCTGTTCGGCTGAAGAGGTGCCCATAGCATCATTTTTATTTCACAATCTCCAACGGTCCCCAGCCCTACCTCACCCACATACCCACGAACCACAGAGGAGGTGAAAGGTTAAGGTTAATGGCTATCCAATAGCCAATTTAACATTTTGCTTTTATGAAGATGAAAGCTTTTTGAAGTCTCGCCACCTCCACTTTCCTTTCTTTGCAATTTATTCTGGGACTGAAAATACGATGATCTCATTTAAAATGATGCATCACCTGCTGTATTATGCTCATTTATTCTTCAGTATAATCATTTCTGTGGAGGAGAATTTAAAGCAGATGCAAAGTGAAAGAGCCAAGTGGTAACATAAATCCTCTTTTTTAAAAAAGAAAAAAAAAAGTCACTCCAGAAAAACATCCCAGACAGCTATCTTCACATTAGCACTGACTGGCACATCAAGAGGGATGGATTTTGAAATAAATTTTATGGACACTGAGATAGTAATGTGGCAGCCATTCTTTCAAGTCATGATAAGTTATTACCTAGAGCTGTTTCGCTGAATTAGTGACACTAATATTGTTACCCAGAAGATTATTTTCCAAATCTGAACATCAAGAACCTCCAAATTACAGCAAAATGTGGGATATTTGCATGTTAAAGAAATAATTGTCCACTGCCTTAAGCTATGAACTGATCAGCCCTGATCATTATAAGGAAGGGTGTTTATGATGGCGGAAGGTTATTAAATAAACATAATAGTTAAAACCCAATTTTCTGCATAATTTTATTCTATACTAGAAAATCTGGATTGTTGGAAGCAACTGTCTGTTTACTTTAGTGAATCTAGATGTAATCAAGATAAAGATGATTTTGGGACGTCCGGGGTGACCTCCGGTGATACTGGGTGCGAATCATACGAGCTCCGCGGATTTGCCCCAGGCCCACCGAATTGAGGACCCGTAGCAGAGTCTGAACCTTCCTGAAGGGAAGGTCCAGCGAAGGAGTGTGGTGGGAGAGGTAGAGGGGACATGCAAATCTTCTTCTTCATCTGCTGTGAGCTCTAGCCGATGGGATGGAGCCAGAAATGGTGTCCACCTAGCTTGGAACCCTCTGGGTAAAGCAAGTACAGGAGGGAGAAGAAGAGAACCAATCGGAGGCTGGTCTGGGTAAACCGAGATTTCAAGCAAGATTACAATCCCCAAGATAAAATTTAAGGGCAAATTGCTGTGAATGGGAAAGCGGCGAAAGGAAAGTGACGCAGCGCATTGCCAGAGAGAGGTCTGTCTCTGAAACAACCCCCCCCCCTGGACTGGAGGAGGCAGATGGAATTCCAGAGCTGTGGTTGATTAAGAGAATTTGGACTAAATTTGGACAAAATTGTACTCTCTGGAATGTAATATATTTCGGGAATCTATCTCTTTGACTTTAAAAAATGGATAATCAGAAATGGAAGAGCTCAGCTGCGGCCCAAAACCACTGTACCACGATTTTCAATGCTTTAGAGGAAATATGAGCAACTGGGACAGAACTTAAAAATTCTATATCTGAAATATTGTTTAAAATGGAGACTTTTGAGGGGAATACTAACCAACTACTAGAGCAACAGGCAATGCAGGATACAGATGAACCCAGAGAAGCGGCAGGCAAGTGTAAAGAAGCTGACGAGAATTTAAAAATGACGATGACACGACGATAAGCAGATGGAGACATTAGAACTTATTTACTATGCAGCCATAAAGAATTCAACAGAGAGAACAAAATTAACGAAAAAGGACAGCAAACAAGTCAAGACGAAGCAGGAATGAGAGTTGTTAAAAATAAAGAGACAATAAAATCAAATACTAAACATAATATTAAATTGATGAAGGGAAATAAGGATAAGGAAGATGAAAAAAGCTGGAAGGAGACTAGCAAGCGAGAGGGGGGAGGGAGGGGGATAGACTTCCAAAAGAGAAAGAAAAGGGATAAAGGATAGAAGAATTGTAGAAAAGATGAATTGAATAGTAGTACTAAGATGTTTTTTATCATGGTTTTTTTTTAATAAGGGATTTTTTAAAATTAAAGATTGGATTTTTACACATAATAATTATATAATAATTGTATAAGTTAATATTAAGTAATATGAATAATGGAATAATTATAACTTAGAAAATTTTATGAATGTGATGTGATAAAATAATGAATGAAATAGTTATAACATAAGCCACGGTTAAGTGGAAAAATAAATTATCTTAGTACTCATTTACATATATAAGCTAGAGAAGGAAGGGGGAAACTAAGGATGAAATGAAAGAATAGGATAAAGGGGTAATGAAATACCTAGTGGAAAATAGTTTAATGAATATTGTTATGTTTTTATATTGACATTAATTAATATTGATCTAAAAAATTAAGGAACTAATCAATATATGTAACCCAGGATGCCACAAATGGACAGACAATATTTGTTTTAAAATTCTTTTCTTGAAAAATAAAAAATACTATACAAAAAAAATGTAAAGATGATTTTATGGTTCTTTTGAAATCACGATAGAAAATTCAAAATGGCCAGCATTTTACAACTTAACCATAATATGATAATATTTGATTATCATGCAAATCTCAATGCTTTAATGATTAAATTGACATCAATGTGCCATACATATTAGGATTGGAGAAAAATCCATTGCAGATATAACTGCAGCTAGTTTTAACTATTTCACTAAAATTATGATTCATCGTTTAGTTAACCAGACGTCTAGCATTTGACATTTTCATTGAGTCCTTCCCAAGGACCTGGGATAAGGAGATGTTGTTTGATGATATCACTAAAATTATTATCATTATTTGTATTATTAAAGTGAAGGCTGAAAGCCAGGCTTGGAGACTCCTAATTCCAGTTTAGATATGAAGCCAGACAGGTGACCTTAGACCAGTCATTCTCTCCCAACCTCACAAAGAAGCATGCAGTGCCTTCAAAATAATTCTCGCAATTAACAAATAATTCTGTGTGCTTTCTCTGCCTTCAAAATAATTCTTACTACAGCAAGAAAGGAACCTTTACAATGGCTGAATACTGCCATGGTGTTATTATTCTCCCCGTGTGAATTTTGCCTCTATTTTGTGTACATGTGCAATTTACATTTCTTTGGTAAGTATTTAAATACTTAATGTAAGTTTTTCTTCTCTTTCCTTTACAAGATTTTTTCTGTAACTATTACCTTTTCCACTTTACTTTCTCTGATAGCTGTATCTTAAAATTTGGTCTTCATGGTAACAGAATTCATTGACAATAAATGCATATTTTGAGTATAACTCAGTAAATTGAAGAGGCTTTTTCATGGTAATAAATTCACTGAGTACTATTTCAAGAGCATCCTTCCACATTCTTCTCAGTTATAGTCACCATTGCCATTTTATACATACTTCTGCTGTCTTTCATCTCTCTCACTGTTAATTCCTAACTGTGAGAACAATTAACCAGTGAAGCAAATAGCCTTTGGAAATTGTGGGTTCCCAACCCTGGAGGCTTTTAAGAAGTGAGAGCAGGCGGTTGAGCTATATTACCTCCAAGAGCCCTTCCAACTCTATTACAGTTACTGTACACTTTAATGTGTACCAAAGAAATGATTATTTTTTTATCCTGTATATGATATACTATATGTTGCAGGCATGTATAGAAATAACTTGGAAAATTTGGATTGAGCGAAGTATATTGAAATGCTACCACATCATTATCTGCAGCAACCAATGCTTTGTAAGAAGGAAACAGAGCCTTCTGCTGTTCTTGAAAAGCAACAGTTCAGATCTAGCCAACTTTTTTTTATCATCCATCAAATATGCATGTCATGTGAGACACTGATTGTGCTTCTGATTGCCACTTACTCTTTGCAAAGAATCAACAAACTCCCAGTGCATAAAATGACAGCTGGTTCCATCAGCAAAACAGAACTGGTCGAAACTGGCTGAAGCAGAATATAAGCTAGAAACCAAAATAGTATTAACAAAATTGTTTGCAACAATGATCCTCTGGATCAGGGGTCGGCAACCTGCGGCTCTGTAGCCACATACAGCTCTTTCATCCCTCTACCGCAGCTCCCTGTCGCTCAAAATATGCACCACAACCGCCAATGTGCGACACCTGCTGGCATACGATTTATTGAGCTTTTCGACCCCTGCTAGACCAACCATAGATAAATCCAAGAAAAAACAAAGTTTCAGAGGAAAACAGAATGTTTAATTCAACTACATATGCGAGTTTTGTGGCCGCTCAGGAAACAGTCAGGCACAGGAAGGGTTTTGTGGCTCCTGGTGTTTTCTTTTCTGTGGGAAACGGGTCCAAATGGCAATGGCTCTTTGTGTATTTAAGGTTGCCTATCCCTGCTCTGCATGATGTAGACATGGAAGAAAAATAAGCTTCTGAAGCCATCTATGAATGTGTGAAAAGCATATGCCCAACTAAGCACCACGGATCTTAGCTTAATGCTAAGATTTATTGATAGTACATGACACAGTTAGCTCAGCTATGAAATTCACTATCCACTAATGACAAAATACAAGGCATACTGGATACCATCACCCTGAAACTAGAGGTGGCTGTAGAAAAAAGTATTTTTTTTTACCAGTCTTAGATGTTATGAGACAACTAAATCATCAAATGATAATATATCCAACCCTGGTAGGACATCTTCAAATGTGTGGTTTCAAAGATAGATAAAATCTTTTTTTTCCCCAGCAATTACCACATGGAGCTTCAGAGAGCACCAGCAGAATCACTATTCATTAAAATGCTAGAAAATCAGATGTAGGATAGTGAGCCTACAATAAATGAAGTAAAAGTGGCAATAAAGCTACAAAAAATAATAATAAAGCAGTTGGAATGGATGGAATAACAACTGAGGCATTCAAAGCTCATGGAAATAATCTGAATCAGTCACTGTGTTTGCTGTTGAAAGTCCTTTGGCACTCAAAGAAGGTTCTCATCAGATGGAAACAGGCAATTAGAATCCTTAGTTTGAAAAAAAAAAAGACAACAGCTGTGAATGCAAAAGCCATAACCCTTCTATCAATCATTGGAAAGGTCTTCGTGAAAATCATCCAGCTATGCCTCCAGAAACAGTGGGAATAGTAGAAACAATCAATTACAGAACTGCAAATCAATTTCTTCCCAGACTGAGAATGCTGTGACCAGATATTTGCCATCAGGCAATGAATATAAGAGAGAAGAATCCAGTATGGCAAATAGACAATTATCATTTTAATTGATTTTTCTTAGCAGTTTGATAGTGTACACAAGTCAGCTTTGTGGAAGGCATTGAGAACTGAAAGCATTGAAAGTGTGTCCACAAAAATCAGAAGCCTATCACAAGCATCATACTATGACTGCAGTAGCAAAGCCCCATCCAAAATTAATTTTCAGAGAATTCCCCAAGTCAGACTGGTGTTAGATAAGGCTGTGTAATCTCATAGTTTTGATGGTTTTGATGGCAGACAGAAGAGACAACCAAATATATAACAGAGCCATATCTGCAAACAATGATGTAAAAGCCACTGACACCTTTCATGATTTTATGAGCACTGCCTATTAATACAACCTTAAAATTAATTCTTTTTTGTATTAAGTATTCCAGAAAAGGAATTCCTACAACGTATTTAATTTAGCTGTTATCTACATTTTAGAAATTCTGGACTATGTTAACATACTGTATGTAAATAAACACATTAGAAACATATTCATCTACAAATTAAATGGGATTATTCAAGGACACTCTTAGTCTGTAATATCGTGTCACCTTCTTCAGCATATAACTTCTAATAGTGCTTAAAGCTTGAGAAATGTTTAAGAAGTATCAGCATGCTAGATACTGCGGCATGTTCAGTCAAAGAAAACTTGGCAGCAAAATTGGTATTTAAAACATATAAGTTTTTAAAGGTCTACCATTCATTGCTTCATTCTTTTATGTTCTTTCACTAAAACTAATATCTCCATAATGCCAATTAGGAGTCTGTGGGTAGGAATATATGTGTGTTTTTTCTCTGAGTTTTTTCATATATGAGCGTGTCATCAAAATATAAGAACTTATGCTTAGATCATAGAACACAAATTTCGTAATGAACTTTAGCTGATTCATATCCTGAGTGACCTTTATTTAAATCCTAGAGCTAATTATAATTGCACTAAAAATCAAATTGCTAGCAGAAATGATAAGTCTCCAAGTTCACAAGTTATTATGGATGTGGTTTAGTAAAAGTTAAAGGATTTGGACACAAGTAGACAAATGTGCATTGGAATGGCTATGACATACAAAAGAAACAACAGCTAAAGGAAGTGTGTTGTTCTGAATGGTTGTTTCATTCAATGAATTATTGAATTAAGCATTAATAATACAGTTAACTGAACTCATTGAGAAATAAGAGAAAGAATGATGTTATGAAAGCAGAGCTTATAATCAATGACCTTAGGAGTTTATGTACCATAAAAACTGAACATGACAATTTTCTAATAACTTATTTGTGTATCCATGTTTATCACTCCTTGACTAGAGATATTTTTGTATGTAATGATTTACATTCTCCAAACTTTCCAAGCCATCTTAAAGTTGGCACGTGATCACTTTCAATCTGGCCTATTCCTGAAAACTGAAAAAAACACAGTGATTTCAGGAGAAAATCAAAGTAAATATGATCAATGATTGACATTCATCCTCTGCTTCCAGTTTCTATCTCCAGAGCTACTAAAGATTTGAAATAGCTGGAGTTTCCTTTCCCTCAATTTCATGTTTTAAAATTGTTTTAGAATTGCAAGCTACCCAGAGTCACTCAGTTGAGATGGGCAGCCCTAGAAGTAAAATAAAATAAAATACCCAAATACAGTCTGAACATCTGACTGACTGTGTGATGAACCATAAATAACATACCATCAAACATCAACATCTGCTTAATGCAGCATCTTGGGGAGGACTTGATAGGTGGCTAAAAATACCAAATCCAGTTTGAACATCTGGCTGACAGTGTGATGAACCAAAATAAAATAAAATTAAAATCAGAGAGAGGGATGCCCACATGAGCACCACCCTTGTCACTTCAACTGAACATAATAAAACAACTATGATTTAGATTTAGGAGGAATACAATTCTAGAACTCTCCTGCCACCATTCTTTTGCTATATTTAAATGCTTCTGAGCATTAAAATAACATATCACCCTTAACCTCAGAAACCGGAAAATTTGGTAAGGTAAAGCAAGAATTCATCAATAAAAACAGACCCCCAAACTTCATTCAATGGCATTAAAACCCCATCTTTTCTCTCATTTTCAATACATTTACTCAAAAGAAACAATAAACACCATTTCAGCTTTTTAGGCAAGTCTTCAAACAAGTCCAGTGATCAAGCAGCTTTAAAATCTTGTTCTAGCTGGCTCAATCTCATTGTGTTGATCTAGTGTATGACAGGCGTGTCAAATGCGCTGTGTCACATTGCCGTGCTGTGACGTTTCATGACATTTTTCCCATTCACGGAGCTGGGGTGGGCGTGACACATCCAGGCCACAGGCTGCCAGTTTCAGTTTGACACCCCTAGCTAAAACACCAATCACTGTTATCACAGACAGGACATCTGTATTATGCTATATCAATCAATCAATCAGAATAGAGCTGAAAGGGACCTTGGAGGTCTTCTAATCCAGCCCCCTGCTCAAGCAGGAGACATTATTAAAAAGAGCCTCAGTGACGCAGTGGTTAAATGCAGCACTGCAGTCTCTGCTGACTTGTTCAGCAGGTTTTCAGATTGAATCCCATCAGGCTCAAG
>JANHGC010007984.1:16988-27375 GCA_027560395.1 Boaedon fuliginosus
TGTCACCTCTCGATTAGATTGCTGTAACACGCTCTACATGGGGCTGCCCTTGAAGAGCACTCAGAAACTTAACTGGTCCAGAATGCGGCTGCGCGAGTGATTAATTGTGTACCTCGGTGCACCCATATAACACCTGTCCTCCGCGAGCTGCACTGGCTCCCAGTAGTCTTCAGGGTGCAATATAAGGTGCTAGTGACAACTTTTAAAGTCCTTCATGGTTTAGGAGTGGGGTACCTTCGAGATAGTCTTCTGCCACCTCATGCCTCCTAGCGCCCAGTTAGATCCACTTAGTCGGCCTGTTACGGGTGCCGTCAGCGAAACAATGTCAGCTGGTTGGTTCCCAGTTAAAGGCCTTCTCTGTGGCAGCACCGGCCCTCTGGAACCAGCTACCCATAGAGATACGAACCATCCCTAGTCTGTTGGCCTTCCTCAGAGCAGCGAAGACCTGACTCTGTTGGCAGGCATGGAATTGATGACCCCCTGGAAGAATGTTTGCATGATGTGTGATTGGTAATTAGTTGATTTTATTGTTATATAAATTGTTTTAAAATATGTTTATTGTATTATTTTAATATTGTTGTAAGCCGCCTCAAGTTTTATTTATTATTATTTTTTTATTTATTAGATTTATATCCCGCCTCTCTTCATCCCTTTCGGGGAACTCGAGTTCCCCTTGACCGGGGGAAAGAGGTGGGGTATAAATAGAATAAAATAAATGAATAAATAAATAAATAACAGTTGGGAGGGATCTTGGAAGTCTTTTAGTCCAATCCACTACACAAGCAGGAGATCTTATACTGTTCTGGACAAATGGATTTCCAACCTCTTCTTAAAAACCTCCAGTGATGGAGTATCCACAACTTCTAAAAGCAAGCTGTTCCACTGGTTAATTGTTCTCACTGTCAAGAAATTTCTTAGTTTGAGACTGCTTGTCTCCTAGATATCTGTTATATTTGTTACATATTCTGATCTGTTATAAAGTGTGTGAGGAAACTTTAGCTGAATTATTTATAGTGCTGAACACATGAAATTTATATTGATGACAGGCAGAATGAAACATGAAATTAAAGATGAGAATGGGTTCAAAATGTTGTAAAAGAGCATTTTACTTGCATGTAGTTTGCAAATTACCATCCTGAGAAATCTATCTCTTCGCAGATATTTTCAAATGGCCATCTAGGTAATGAAGAATATGATGTTCCACCTCGCATTTCACCTCCCCCACCAGTTGTTTCAGCCATGCCAAATATGAAGTAAGTTCAATTTTAAGAATATTAATTATATAAATTACGAGGATGCAGGATTTTTTATTTTTATAAATGAGAATTATGTATTGAGTAGAATATGTTCACAGATTTGTGACTTTTCAGATCTTCATTTTTCTAGAAGCCATCAATGTTCTACAAAGATGAATTTAAAAAATATATTTAAAAGTATTTTAAAAGAGCTTTAAAGAAGGCTGTGAATAAATATTGAAAGTTACCATATCATAGTCCCTTCCGATTCTGTTAATAGGCATTTCATAATTATAATCACAAAACATTTTTATTGAAGTCTTAAAATGCAGAATTTGTGATGCATACTAAACTCTGAAAAATCAGACTTAATAAGGCATTAATAATTTTGTATCAATATGTGATTCACTAATGTGAAAAGATAGTTTCTAGAATTAAGCAATCATCTTCGCTTTCATCTCTTTGTTGAAACAATAGGCTCTTTGCCAGGAGAAATAAAGTTCTGTTTTAGGAGTCATTAGGTTGATCTATAGTTTCATTTTTAAACAATGATAAAAAACACTTTCTAAAATGGGGAAAGAATAGATTTACCTCCCTGAAGACTGTTTCCAGAACTTTTCATAAATCCTGGCAACTGCTAGGATGATCATGCTAGGAGACTATAAGTTCTATTTATTTCTGCCTTGTCATGAAGCCTCCGGGTGACCTTGAGCTACATTCCTCTTGCAGCCATAGGGAAGGGACAGTGGCAAAACAGTTCCAAAACCTTGCCAAAAGAATTTTCCAGGCACTCGCCAGGCATCAACACTGATTTGAAGGCACATATTCACACAAATAATGCTTAATTATAGAAGTCATTGAAAGAATTTTGATGAAATGTTTCAGAAGTGGTTTTTAAAAAAGATTTCGCAATTGCAATGTCCAGGTTTGAGGAAAGCGGGTTACAATAGACCTTAACCTACCATCATAAAAATGGGAAAGAAAGAGAGTAAAAAAAAAAAGGTTTTCCTAAAAATGCAAACTAAAAATTCAGAATTTGAAATTAGCCTCTCTAGGGGAGATAGGATGGTCAATTTTCAGTCACCGTCATTCTTTTCTTGTAGTCTCCCACATGTTAGACAAATATCTCAGAGAATAAATATAGAATTATCCATAGTGCTGATAAAAGGACTTGTAATAAGGTAATGCCTTTTGTTTTTTTCTCCTCTATGGGACTCTGTTCATAAATGCTGTTTTTCACCACTAGATATAATCCCTTCCCCCACATCTTTCAATTCTTATAAATCTGATTATAAGTATCTCTCCTACCACCTGTTTTATAGATTCCCATCAACTCTGTTTATTCTAGGCTGAAAGTGTAAAGGCAAGAGTGTTCTTTCTAGTCAAAAAAATCTGTAAACATTAAGTAGCAGATACATGACCATCTAAGTGGATCTTGAGGAAATAGTTTATTTTTATTAAGGCTGGTATTTTAGGGTGTGTCAAATTTTTCAACTTTCCATTTCCAAACATTAGGGATACTCAAAAGTTGTGACGTGCCTTGGGGTTTGTAAAGATATTTTGGTTACTTTAATATAATTTAAATGTGCTTGTTAAGTAACTACATAAATATCATAACTTTTTAATATTTTGTTTGTTTCATTATATACTATTAAAAACACATTGTAAAAAATAAATATCTTTAGACATTCAACTCAATAGATCAATTAAGTTACATAATCAAAAATAGTATATCATATGTCTATAGCATCATTTGCTCACAAAGTTATGGTGAAGCAGGCACTCCAAAGTCCAGTTTTGATCCTGCCAATATACAAGCTTATTAGAATAAATCTAACTTGCCAGGGCTTATCATGTATTCATTAGATAGACCATAAGATGATATGTCAGATGTATAAAGTATGTCATAGAAGCACTATGCTTGACAATTGAATTTTAGATCAATGGTGTCATTTGGTATGGTTCTTATAGTTGAAAAGGAGCCTGTTATATCTGAAATAATGTCAAATTAATAGTTTCAGTTCAAGTATAATCTTGAATCACATATATCTTCATTAATACAATTAATTTAGTTTCTGTAGTTTTATATAGCATTCCTGCTGGCAAATGAAATACTCATTTGGGATGCTGATTAAAAAAAACCGTGTTTGTTTTGTCTTGTTATCGAGACTGCACAGAAAGTGCCGTAGTAAACTCTTGCATTTTATCTTTAAAAGCCTTATATTTCATTGAATGTTACATACTTTTTATTAATGAAATTAATTTAAAAAGCCACCTTTCTTTTGGATATATTTTATATAGCTTGAACTGCTTTGAAACACAGTTTGTGTAGTACAAAATGCATAACAATGAAATGTTCTCTTTCTCATGAATGCACAAAGTGGCACATGGAGTCATGTCAGCTGGCATGCAAGCCGCCTCCCAGCCAGCTCCACTGTGCATGTGCACGCTTCTCCCCCCCCCCCGCCCCCATGCATGCACGTGCGACACAGCGGTTTCTAGGCGCAAAAAATAGATGAGTCACAGCAGAGCCAAAAAACTGCTGATCGGCATTGCTGCACCGATCAGCTGAGCTTCAAACACCCAAACAGGTTGTTAAATTTAGCTACTGGTTTGCCCGAACCAGCAGCTAAATTTAACAACTGGTTTGGGCGTTTGAAGTTTAGGTGATCGGCGGGGTGGGCATGCAGGTTTTCTGGTGGTGCACGTGTGTGCTCTTTCGGCACACAATGACAAAAAGGTTAGCCATCACCGCCCTAAATTATAGCTTGAAGCTAGTTATCTCTTCCTTGCATCACATTGGGTATTTCTTCCCCATTGTTTTGATTTTTAATTGTCCTAAAGCTAACCAAAATGGAAACTAACAAACCATAACTTTGCCGTTACACTTTAGGGTGTTTGCATGTATAATCAGAATCTTTTGAGTTCTATAGTACTATCTAAATGTCTTAAATGCCTGATTTTAAAACATCTGTGTATAATTAATGACAGTTCCTAAAATTATCTTTGGAGATTGAGCTTTCAGAGTTGTGAAAACACCATTGTCTTTGGAGCTTATGGAAATAGATTTGATACATGTTTTAGTGATAATTTGCATTATAAATTATCAATGATTGGTAATTTGTTGAATTATTTCCATGGAACAATTGTTTTTTGACATGTACAGTGTTTCAAATTTTATTTAAAGAAAATACAACTATAATTTCTTAATTTTATATTCAGTTCTTCTAGTTTTTTTAAAAATAACATAGAACGGCTTAAACTTCTTAAGTTTTGCTTTGTGTCTGTATTGAGACATCTGAATTCATTTTGCAAAGAAAGCTGCAGTTAATCAAAGCTGGAAATTTCTGAGTGTCTCCCTGGTTTGTGGAAAAAGAGAGAAGAGACTAAAGTGCACAACCTCCATAAGGAAGTGGAACACATTTGTATCTCATTAAATGCACATACCTACTCTATTTTTGGCTTTGTTGTGGCAATAAAATAGAAAAAAATGTAATTAAATCCATTTGTAAATGCAGTGATTGATATATTTATTTTCTGTACCAACAAAAACTCATCTGGATCTGGTGTACTTTTCTCTTGAGGTCTTCTGTTGCTGTTATAAATTCGTTTTCTGAAAAATCAAGAGAACATGTAGAAGATGAGTACAAGATTCCTTCATCCCATCCTGTTTCTTTGCCTTCACAATCACTTCATTGCCATAATATGAAGTCCCATACTCGGTAAGGTTATTTGAAGATGATGCTAGAGAACCATTTGACATGACATTCTATTTAGTTTTATACTTTATTGATGTTAATCATAATGTTACTTTTAAGATTACATCTTTACACAGAATTTAAAATATTTTGATATCAGGTTTCAGCACCTCTCTGTTAAATTTCCACACAAAGAAATAAACTTTTTGCTGACTTATACATCCTCAAAATATAATTCACAGCTTTTAACATATATTTTAGCAAGTACACAAATGCACAGACACCAAAAATAAACCCGATTGGGTCTGGCCAGTAATTAATAACTCCTTGAGGGTGGAGGTGATTCCGTCAGCTCTCAAGGATGCATTCGTGCACTCTGTCCTGAAGGAATCATCTCCTGACTCAACCAGCCTGGCTTTTGTCCAGTCTCCAACCTTCCCTTTTTTAAGGAAAGCTTGTAAATAAGGTGGATGTGTTGCAGCTGCAGAGAACCCTGGATGAAGCAGATATCTGGACACTTTTCAGTCAGGAGTTAAGACTGGGTACAGGACTGAGACAGCATTGACTGTGCTCTTAGATGACCTGTGGCAGTAGTGAGATGGGAGTAGTGCGACCATCCTTGTTCTTCTTGGTTTCTTAGTGGCCTTCGATTCCATTGATCACGGTTCTTCCTGGACCATTTTTGGGAATTGGGGGTGAGTAACATTGTGTTGGTTTGATTCTCCTTTTTTCTCCAGGGTCCATTCCAGTCAGTGTTGATGGGGGTAGAATTCCAACCCGTGGTCCCTATTTTGTGGGCTCGGTTCCCTGTCCTATCCTATTTAACCTTCACATGAGGCCATTGGGTGAGGAGATCCAACAGTATGGGATAAGGTATCATCAATATGCTGATGCTACCCAGCTTTGTATCTCCACCCTGGACTACCTGTCCTGTGTCAGTGCCTGGAGGCTGTATGAATCGTGATGGGATGCATTGATTTTCAATTCAACCCAAGAAAGATATCTTTGCATATTTGGGGCTTGTGATGATAAGGTTTTTCTACCACTAGTTCTGGATGGAGTTTGGGTGCAATTCAAGGAGCTGGTTATTGCTTGAAAAGCCTTTTATGATCTGCAATCAGATTACTAAGGGATGGTCTTGTCCCAGTTGTTTCTATCTGTCCAGTTCGGTCAGGCAAATTGGGCATGTTGCAGATCCCATCAGCCAAGAGTGTCGGCTGGTCGAAATCAGGATATCAACCCTTCTCTGCTGTAGCTCCTGCCCTTTGGAATATGTCTTGTCAGATACCAGGATGATCCTGACCCCGTTGCCCTTTTGCAAGGCCATGAAGACTTGGTTTTGTGCCCAGGCTTGGGTCCTTGAATGTGTTAAATGCCCTGTGTCAAAGCTGTATTAATATACATAGTAAATTTTGATTGGTCTCATATATTTATTTTGTACTGTTTTAATTGTTTCAAAGTCACTGTTGAGATGGGCGGTTATAGAAATAAATTCTCTCTCTCTCTATCTCTATCTCTGTCTCTCTCTCTCTTTCTCTCTCTGTCGTATTCATTTCCCTTTATAGAAACATGAAATAAATTATAATTGTCAGAGATTTCATCAAACTTTATTTGGTTTAAGTTCTGATCTGCCTCTATTGAGTTCATGTGCAGTTGGTGCTAAAAATGATGATGCTGTCTTTTATTAAAAATTAAGATATTTGATAATCATTAAAAATGGGGGCAGCAGGGATGAGTTGATGTGTGAAGTTAAATTTTCTTACTACTATTTTAAGTATCTTCATTTTGCATTTCATTTTTGCATCTAATTCCACGTAACTTCTATGTGATTAAAACTACAGGTTTTATGTTTGCTTTCAGGGTATTTGAGAATGGTCAGTGCTCTGGAATAAGTAGTGAAATGCACAATACTTCATCTGAGATGAAAAAATTGAAACAACCTGATATAGGTATGAGTAGTGAATGTTTGGAGGGGAAAAATTAACATGCTGTTTTTGAACCTTTAAAAATTAAGGTATTTTAAATGTTTGGTATTTAGGAGAAGCCTTTGAGTCTACTATTCCAATACCTTTGCCGCCTCTGCGACCTCCACTGAGGGAAAATTTGAAACATGCATCTGTACTCAATAGAACGTCCTCTGATTATGACTTGCTTGTGCATCCTCCAGGTTATATATTCTCTTTTTCTTTCCAATACAGCAAGCTCCTTATAATAAAATTTTCAAACACAGCTATATGTAGACTTAATCTAAGATCATACACCAAGTATTGAGTAAATGACGCCTTATGATTTTTATGAATGTACAGGTAGTCCTCAACTTACAACAGTGTTTAGTGATCATTCAAAGTTACAATGGCACTGAAAAAAATGACTTATGACTAGTTTTCATACTTAACAACTGTAGTAACATTTCCATGGCTATTCAGACACTTGGCAATTGACTCATATTTATGACGGTTGTAGTGTCCCAGGTTCACGTGATCCCCTTTTGCAACATTCTGACATGTAAAGTCAATGGAGAAAACAGATTCACTTAAAAACAATTTGACTAATTTAACAACTACAGTAATTCACTTAACTGTGGTAAATAAGGTCATAAAATAGGACAAACTCACTTAACAAATATTTCACTTAGCAGCAGAAACTTTGGGCTCAATTGTGGTCGTAATTTGAGGACTACTAGTATTCTACAGTCAGTTCAAATTATAATACATTTTTCTGCAAATGATAATATATTTGATGCATTAATATTTAGTTGTATTAGATTAAGATTATGCAGTTTTGATTATTTTTCTTCCACATGTAAATTTAGCTAGATGTGAACATTTTATTCAAAATCAAAATGAATTAAATTCCATATCAAATTATCATAAATATAACAGCATAATTTATAATACCATAGAAAAATATTGTGTTCTGTTTTAATGTGTATTCGTAAATTGGGAGAGGGGAAGATTTAACTGTTTTAAAAAATCTAGATTAACAGTTTCATCAAGAAATGTTTTCTCAAATTACCTTGATTTGCCTGGCTGTTATTTGTCAAGCAAGTGACAAACTCTTTTTAATTTTAATTTTGGAGAGAAAGACTAGAATATTATGTAATATGTTTCAGTGATTTATTTGTAGCAACCTAAAATGGGTGAGCAATTTCTCTAACAGAAACTTTACTTTTATTTTGAATAATGGCTTCAAAGACCTCTACTGATATTGAGACGTCACCAGAATGTGGGCTGTATCTTGGATCAGTTATGGAAGAGCCTAGTTACATAGTTTTATAGTTTTATAACTATAAAATAGTTTTATAACTCTGATTCAAGGAAAACAAGCATTAATATAGTATTGGCTGAAAGCCCCCACAATGATGTTTATTTTATTTATTTATTTTTATTAGATTTATACCCCGCCTCATTTCCCCAATCATGTATTGATTGATTTGGACCAAGGAAGGAGATATCTTGCAAATGAAGAAATATGGCTTTCTATTAGCAGAAATATTGAGTCTGGACACAGATTCAAAGGGCCTACTTATGATAGAAGTTTACATTTCATAAGAAAAATTCTGAGCTAAAAGTATTTGAAAATTCCCCTTCCCACCCCCAAAAAAGAAAAAGTCCTTTATTCTGAGTTTTTAGCTAAAGATATTTTACTTCTACTGTATTAATCAGAATAGCTTTGGAGTTCTGAAGACCGATTCAATGGAAATGTGTTCCCTCCAAATTCATTTATCTTCTAACTAGTTTGGCTCCACCAAACGGACATGTCTAGACTGGAATCCTGAAGTGTTGGTATCAAACAACTGAACTAAGGTGGTGCTGATTATCTTTCCTCCAAAAAGTGGTGGTGACCCACTTAACAACTTGCAACTAAAATTCCAGGTTCAGCTGTAATACTAAGATGAGAAATACCTGTATTAAAATCACTGTACTGCTAGATCAACTTCTTTTTCAAGATGGCGGCCAAGGCAGACACATAGCCACGCTGCTGGGAGCCCGAAGGAGAGAAAAGTACCAGTAATCAAATTCAGTGATAGGAGAAGTAGCAAAAGTAACAAACAATACATAGATTAGGTCCTAGAAATCTACAAAGTAGCAGCGAAAGGATTTGGACAAATCTATATATATATATAAAAGAGAGGTGTGGGTTTGTATGTGCTGTATACAAAACCACACGCCTGCACCAATCTGTCCCAAAATTGACACATATCTCCATTAGGGTTGCAAAATCAGCACTGGGGGGTTCAAGCATGTCTTTTCCCTGTCTTTGCCCCCCAAAAAGCAGGGCAAAGGGGACCCACATGGTGAAAAAATTACATGTGTGCGCGCGACACATCTCTATTGCGCGTGCGCTGCAAGTGCCTCAGGACCCTTGCCAGGTCTCCCACAGTGGCTGCGGCCCCAGCCACGCCTTTGCCCAGGCCGGCTGCACTTTTGTCGCCCTCCAGCCTGGGTTCCTCCTCCATGGCTGCCGACTGCGGAGGCAGGAAAAACGGCAGAACGCTCTGCGGCCGGAATTTCCCTCGGTGCCAGCAGCGGATTCCCTTGGTGCCAGCAGCGGGACAGGAGACTCGCCTTTGCCTCCTCTGTGCCCAACATTCTTCTCGGTGCCGGCAGCCTGCCAAATGCCAGCCTCCTATCCCGACCACCCAATCACTCACTCACCTGGCCTGGCTGCACCGAGGGGAATCCCGCCCGCAGAGCTGAGGGACTAATTGGGTGCTTGCATTTGGTGCCCTGCTGGCACAGAGGGGAATCTCGCCAGTATTGCTCCACCGCCAGGCCTTCCGCCAGTGGCTCTTGGTATTTTTTCCTGCCCCGGGTGACAGCGGTCTCCTCCCCAAGCAAGAAGAGTGACAGGCTCTCGGGGACTTCACACCACAGCTTCACTCAATGTCCCGCAGGTTGGCCCGGAAGCCACCTGCCCAAGTGAGGGGGGATGGGACAGCCGCACGACTGTGCTTCCCAGGCAGGGGGTGGCTGGCGACTGAGCAACAGACAGGAGGTGGAGGTGGTGGAGCCTCCACATGTGGCCCATCTGCTTCCCTGCCTCACCTGCTCAGCCAACCTCAACCATGCTGCTACAGCGCCTCAATTTCACCAACCAGTGAGGAGAAATCGGGGGATTCCGGGTAGGGGCTCTATTGCTGGGCCTCATGCTGCACGGACAGGAAGGAAGGGAGAAAGGAAGAGAGGGGAACAGAACTAAAGGTGGAAGATGGCTGACAGGAAAAGAAAAAACGGGGGAGATAAGGAAGGAGGAAGGAAGAACGGAAGAAGAAACGGAGGAACATAGCAGGGAAGATGAGGGAGGAAGGGAAGGAGCAGGAAGGGAAGAAGGATGAGGGAGGGAGGAGGAAGAAAGGAAGGACGGAGGGAGGAGGGAGGGAGATGGAAAGAGAAGTGATGAAGGAAGGAAGGAAGGAAGGATGGGGGGAAAGGGAGGGAGGGAGGGAAGGAA
>JANHGC010007984.1:29648-40884 GCA_027560395.1 Boaedon fuliginosus
CTTTTGTGAAGGGATCAAATACTTATTTCCCTCACTACAATGCAAATCCATCTCTGACTTTTGGGCACTGGGTTTTTAAGGGTTTTGTTGTTGATATTCTGTCTCTCACAGCTACAATAAACCTACCATTACAATTATGGCCTGTTCCTTTCTTTGTCAGAGGGCAAACAGACAAAATCAGTAAGGGATCAAATACTTATTTCCCTTACTGTATTCGAAATACAAGTTTCTAAATATCCATCTCCTTAGTCACATTGCAAGTAATATAATCCAGAATTGTTTGTATCAATAATTTACATTGAAGCCAAATTAATTGGAAATTTATGTAGTAGCTAAAAATATTTTTTCCAATAGCGTTAGATTCTACAGTTTATGTTCATGGACAATTTATTCATGTTTTTTCACCCAAATAAAATAAAATATTGTGAACTATACTTATATTCTTGAATAAAGATAAAGCATGTGTTAGATTTATTTCAGCTTATTTCATGATCAGAATTGGTGTAGCCATTTGACGGAATAAAGATTTTTTAAAATCAGTTTCATAGGAATTATTATTACTGTGACCACAGCTGATAATAACAAATCCAATTCATATATATGATTAAGATATAATGTAACAGCAGAAATAATAATACTAAACATATGATGAATATTGTATAAAGCACAGAACCCCAGAACTGAGAGCGTGACATTAGCATTTAAAAAAAAAGTGTTGTGGCCTGTTGGCCATTGGCCCCGACAGCAGCCGAATCTGATGAGGAGGCGGCGTGGGAGTCAGGGTCAGTATCAAGGCAACCTGAGAGCTCCGAGGGGAAAGATGGAATGGAGCTGGCAGAGAAAGACAGAAGTGGAGTCTGGGCCATCCGTCAGCCCTCAGATGGAGAGTCAATAGCCCCAGGTCTGTGCGGATGTGCAGAAGGCAGAAGAGAGGAGAGCAGTGAAAATCTGTGGGGCAATCCTTGGTAAGGAAGGGCCACCGCTGTTAGCAAAGCCCAACCCCAGCTCTGGTGATAAAAGGCAGTGGGCAGAGATGAACAGATGTGGCAGACATCTCCCTGCCAGACAGACTTGTTAGCCTGCAGTAAGAGAGAAACTTTTTGCCAGGGCTGCTGGCACGCCTAATATAGGAATCATTGAGTTAACTTCAGAGGGTCTGTTGTGTTTGGGGAGCTGGGTCAAAACAAATACTCTTGAAGGAGAAAGAAAGCTGATAAAAATCTTCACTGTCTTTCATTGTAATTAATTTATTGGAATGCGCTGAATCAAAAACCTTAAGAATGGAAGGTCATCTGATATGTAATTACAGGTAGTCCTCGATTTACAACTGTGCATTTAGTGACTGTTCAAAGTTGCAACAGCACTGAAAAAAGTGACTTATGACTGTTTTTCACACTTATGACCATGTAGCATCCCCATGCTCACATGATCAAAATTCAGACACTTGGCAACTGTTTCATATTTATGATGGTGATTGCAGTGTCCTGGGGTGATGTGATAACTTTTTGCAACCTTTTGACAAGCAAAGTCAATGGGGAAGCCAGATTCACTTAACAAGTGCGTAGCTAACTTAATAAATGCAGCGATTCACTTAACAAATGTGGCACAAAGGTCAAAATATGGGGCAAGACTCACTTAACAAATGTATCACTTAGCAATAGAAATTTTGAGCTCAATTGTCATAAATCAAGGATTACCTGTTTTTCTGAGATAATTTATTTGCATTTGTATTTATTAAATTATGCTTTAAAATTCCATCCCTGGTTTTCACAAATTCCAATTCCCAATCATAGATAATATTTGAGACAATTAAAGTTAAGATGAAGTAGTTTTATTTTTATCTTTCTTGTATGGTTTGGTAACATCTAGTAGCAATAGCAATAGTACTTAGACTTATATAATGCTTCACAGTGCTTTACAACTCTCTCTAAGCGGTTTACCAAGTCAGCATATTGCCCCCAACAATCTGGGTCCGCATTTTGCCCACCTTGGAAGGATGGGAGGCTGAGTCAACAAGTAGGGCTTGTTCTTAAACCAAACCAAACAAATAATAATTATTTTGCATCTATCTTTGAAAAGATTAAATGTGTATAAATCCACAGTCCAGTTCAAATTCAGAAATCATCTTTGATAGTGAGATAATTGAATAGAATCAATGACTTTGAATTAGCCAGGAATATCTTTTTTTTTCTCCATAAAAATGACCATTCTTTTGTCTTTTCTTTTAATGTAGATTGTTCGCAAGCACCAGCCAGACCTCCAAAACCACTTCCTCGTAGGACTGCTCCAGAAATACACCATAGGAAGGCACGTAATACGTCTATAGAAAACGTTGATGCAAAGATTGCAAAACTTATGGGAGAAGGTTATTCTTTTGAAGAAGTGAAGAGGGCCCTTGAAATAGCCCAGAATAATCTTGATGTAGCACGGAGCATTCTAAGAGAATTTGCTTGCTTTCCTCCATCAGTTTCTCCACGACTCAATCTATAGTATGGAAAATCTTGCAGCAGCCTAATTCTCCATGCGTGTGTGTAAACAAGAGAAATATTGTACAATTGTGAGATGGGATTCAAGTGAGATTTTTTTTCCTGGATGTATCTTCAAAGACTGAGTTGGAACAATTTTTCAGAATAAGATCAACTGCTCACTTCAAGATATAAGTGAATTAAATCTGTATTTTTTCTAGCCATATTTTTGAATCAGGGTTGAACTGACAAATAATTTAAAGAAGTTTACTTCCCATGAACTTTTAATCTGTGAAATGCTTTTTTCATGTTTACAAGATGGTAAATGACAATTTTAAAGCTGACAGTCCTCCTGTGTTCTTGTTCATATTTTCTACTGTGAGGCATTTCCAGTTGTCTTTTACTGATTTGCCCCATTTACTAAGTCAGTTACTTTTTATACATATATAAGTGCACTCTCCATTTTTATTTTTCAAGGAGCTTTAAAAGCTTTTTGCATTTCTGCTCAAATAAAATGCAAGAAAAATGAGGCCTTCACTACTGATTTTATTTTTCTGATAGACCATTGCTATTTACACAAAGCAAAAAAAAAAATGAATGTGTAATACATTACTTTGTTACTGGTCTATTTTAAAAGGGATTTTGACCAGCAACACTGGGTAGCTTTTCTTTGACATGTGGTTGTTAAACTTCAAGATCAGTATGGTTAACTTACAAAATTAAAATATACAGAATTGCATGATAATGACCTGAAAACATAAATCGTTTTTGATATAATTATTCAAAATCCAAAAGATATGGGATTAAAATTAGACATTTGTTCCTTGACAAGCTTAATGAAAGGCTCTGTGTGCCTTAATATTGGCAGATATATGAAATCCATCAGAGTGAATTTTATTATCGGTGGCTAGGTAAATTATTATCTTGTCTAATAGAAAGAAGTATTTGGTTAATTTCCTGTGTTAATTATTTCATCACAGCTTTGAGGACAGGATCATTTTAAGAACACTTTAAATTTTCTATGCTGTTGCTGAATTCTATTCTATATCCACCAATTTTACAAGGATTTTAATTAAGTTACATTATACCTTAAATGTTTATTCAGTCCTCAGTTCAACTTACTGTGTTGTGTTTGTATTCTTGAACATAACTTTTTGCCGTGAGTGGCTAGTAATTTTTTGAAGCACAAGCCAAATCAAGTTTTTCAATGAATTTCATTTTCTCCTAGATCAGTGTTTCTCAACCTTGGCAACTTTAAGATGTGTGGACTTCAGCATGCTGTGTGGGGATTTCTAGGAATTGAAGTCCACATCTAGATCTTCCAATTCCTATTTAAAAGAACTTAATAGGGTAATCTGAATACAAACTTACCCTTGAAATGGCTATTTTCCCTATCTTCTCTTAAATCTGTGAAATATGTTCCTGCTGGAGGAAATTGGCATTTTTATTACACTTTGGGCATGGTTCACCATCACTGACTTGTTTAAGTTAATGTTACATAGTGCAAGAGTAGAGACACACAAATGTGCAGGTTGACCCCCAGTCTTCTCTGATAGCAATAGCAACAGCACTTAAGACTTAATATACCGATACACAGTGCTTTACAGCCCTCTCTAAGCGGTTTACAGAGTCAGCATATTTCCCCCAACAATCTAGGTCCTCATTTTACCAACCTTGGAAGGATGGAAAGCTGAGTCAACCTTGAGCCTGATGGGATTTGAACTGCCAAATTGCAGGCAGTCAGCACTCAGCAGAAGTAGCCTGCAGTACGGCATTCTAAGCACTGCACCACCATGCTTCATTATATGATTATATGATCCCATATAATTGACGGAAGAAGATACAACATTTAGAATATGACATGGTTTGGTAATATTTCAGCATCTGATGAGGCCAAAGTGGTGGTGAACATTCCACAAAGATTGGATTTGGTTTAGTAGAATTTGCAAGTAATATAAGAAGCCAGGTATGCTTGTATTCTGTAATGCCAGTGTTACATCTTTTATCCTTGGTCATTTGGAAAATTATAAATATGTACTAATAGAACTACAGAATTGACATCATTTACAGTGATTGTTTAAAAATAGAATTTTCACTGATACATCATCCCTACTATTCCCTGTGAAAAATGAACATGAAATATGATTACATTTAATTCCAAATGTATCAAAAAGGGTAGATAGAGTCTTTCTCTTGTTACCTTGAAGCCAAAAAAAAAAAAAAGATTTCTAATACTCCCAGTGTAAGTATATATTAAAAAGTTAATATGCTGCTCAATTAAAGGATTTAATTCACCTATGGTATAATTTCTCTTAGAATAAAATTTCCCAATTGTAGTTGAGAAAAATGGATTGTACTGTATATGTGTGTGTTGGCACATACATGCCTGTGCATGGTTTTAATTATAATAGTTTAGGGTAGTCAGACGATCATGTCCAGTATATTTTTAAAAAATTCCTATGAATAGTGATGTTTAAAATTATTACATTGATTGTGCCAACATAGTAGTAAAACATATACAGGATTCATCTAATAAAATAAAGAGATTATAAGGATATCATGTCCCAATGAACAATATTCCTACAAATCTCTTCACCATTACAGAAGCCATCTATTTGTCCTCAAGTGCAACTTTAGAGGAGAGTCAAAAGGAATAGAAAGCCAATGTAATATAATTGTGATGAACTAAGTCTTGGGCCAGATTCAAGTCCATCCTCATCCAAGGAAACTCATTGGATAGTTTAGGATTGGTCACTTGTTAGTTCAGCCTCACATTTTTTGAGAGTGCTGTGTATGATGTAACTGGTTCCTCAAGGAAAAGCGGAATATAAATTTAACAAACTATAAACATTCTTTTATAAATTGCTTAATGGGCACACGGTAGCAGCCAGGAGAATAAATAGCAAAATTATCTTTACAAGATTTCTGTGTTTCCAGAGATAAACGGCACATACTTACAAGTATACCAACATATTTAAGCAATCATATTGTGCTGTATGACCTCTTCCTAAATGAATCAGTTTTGGAGTCTATCCATAAGCTACTTGTTAGGTTGGAAGTATGACCATGTTTCTACAATGGAGAGTCATTCTGAAACTTAAATAATTTTATCGTACTTTAACTTTTATTTTACATTCTTTAGCTGGATTGATCAAGTGTTGATCAGGTGGAAGGGTGATCATCAGGCTGCTGGCTTTGAATGAGTTTCTATACAAGATTGAAATTGATTTAAGTGAAGCAAATGATTACTTGCCACATATTTAATATTTTTCTTTTTCTGATTTCTTTTTTAAAAATCTACACAAGTCTTGAGGAGAAGGGAGAGCAGTGTATTCATCCTTGCCTTACAGCTAAACAATTTTAAATAGTTTAGGCAGATAGTGATACGTACCAGTAATGATGATATCTCACATTATAGAGCAAATAGACACTTGGCACCTAAATAACAAGCCTCTGTTTTAACATTCTTTCCATCGTACTCTAATGCCAGTTTCCTTCTATCCCGAGCACATAACCTAATGACTTTTCATAATGTGAATTCATTTTGGACCAGAAACATTGTTCTGTTTCTCCTGTTTCCATCTTGAAGCTTTACTTTGCACTGACCTGGTAAATGTTTTAATTTGTGTCTTAAAGCTGATACATTTGGAAGCAGATAAGTGAGTTCTAAATCAGGCACAGCCTCTTGACCTGGATCGTAATGCTTCTCAGACTGATTTCTTGAAAGGACTTCAATAGTTTTTATTTTGAAGATTTTTCTTCTAAATAACTATTTTATCTGAAAGAAAAATACTTTTTATAAACTTGTTTAATGTGGTAAAAATAGTGATGTGATCAATTTATATTTTGTTCAGCCTTTTTTTTCAATTCTGAAAATTATGTAACCTGAAGTTACTATATTGTTCTTGTAAGGTATTTTATAAAAATTAATGTTAACAAAATGATTTCTCTTTGTTTTCTATCATGCATCAACCAGGTTTTTCTATATCATTTCCACATACGTTTTTACAGGCCTCAGAATGTATAGATGTGTGTTTGAAAAATAGTTTTTCATAGTTTTTACCTACTATCCTAAAGACCAGTTGAGTTGTTTATCATTTGCTGGGATGTAAAGAGGTATTTTGAGTTCATTCAAGATCTCTCTATGCAAAATGTGTCTCCTCATAAACGACAGACATCAAGAATATGTTTAGCAACCATATTTGTTTTACAGGGATATGTATTTGTTTTAAAGGTTTAGCATCAATAATAATAGCATGTTGTTTTAAAAGACTAGTTTGCGTGATGCACAAAGCATTACCAAGTATTACTATTACTGGCGAACACGTTCTGATCATACCACATCTCAAGAGCTGATATAGTCAGCAAACTATGCAAGACCCTATGTAGGATTGACACAGTCATTTAACAAATTAACGTTCTGTTATCAATGTCAAAATCCTCTCTGCAATGGTTATCATTTAAGGCACTGTCTTGATTGTCTATTAAAGTTTTTTTATTAGTACATGAGGGATGACATATTTATACTTATACAAATATAAACAAATTTTAGAAATGTTATAAGTTTACTAGCTCATGTTTTTCTTATGAGACATTTGTGACTTTGCAGTTTTTAATTTCTGCAATTTTTATTTCTTATTCATGGAAACAATGTTGCATATAAGCCCATTTCACTATGCTTGGAAATTGGGAATTTGGTGAGAACGTTGTGCTCTTAATAATTAATTGTAATCTTAAACAATATATAAAACACCAAAACTGGAAGTTTAAAAAAAAAAACAGCTGAAAGAAGGGATGGTATTAGTCCTATTACCTGAATCTGACCTTCCAAATTAAACGTAGTGTATGTATTCTATATACCAATAACTAGGAAGTTCTGTAGAAGCCAACTCTTCCTTCACCATCAGTTCATTGTTGAGCTAATGGTTGCTCCATTCCCTCAGCTGCAAATGCTTCCTTTCTACTTTCCCCTACAACACAAAACTTCTTCCAAACACACCCACCCATCCATACTGATTGTTTCAGCATTTTTCTTTTATGATTGAAATCCAGATGTACAGTGTTCTTCAGGCTTGCCTTGAACCGTTTTGTGCTGCCTTCCTCCCAGGGAAGTAAACCAAGGGAAGGAAGAACACATGCTGGCCACTGCAAGGCTTTCCTTCCACAGCTGCCCACTCCAATAGAATAGAATAGAATTCTTTATTGGCCAAGTGTGATTTGACACACAAGGAATTTGACTTTGGTGCATATGCTCTCAATGTACATAAAGAATATATATATATACATTCATCAAGAATCATAAGATACAACAATAGACTCTGGGCTGTAATATTGCAATAAGAGATTAATGCTTATTTTAGTCATATATATATCATATATAAAATATGTCAATGACTTTTGTAAAAATGGCAGTTTATCCATTTGTGATGCACACTAAACTAGGGAGATATTTATTTATTCAAATAGAAGCTGAATATTCTTGGATACAGATTAATAACTTAATAGAAAATAAACTAGAAGTTTTATCACCCATGTATAAGCTTTACTCTTGCCCTATCATAAACAATTCTCTGAAGAAAAAATAGTTTCTTCTTGTTTAAAATATATATTTTAATGCCTGTGGAATACAGGACAATTATATTTTCAAGGAACTCTTAACTCCTGAGTATGGAAAATAGTAAGGTTGGTACTTAACATGAACCTCCATTCTCTGTGGACTCCATGATTGGATCGGTGATGCTAATGGGGCTCCGCCCACAATCAGGCAAGTCAGATTGACCTTTGGGGGTGGAGCTCCGCCTGTTGCCCAGACTGACATAGCCGATATAAAGGGCCGTAGCCCACCTGAAAACAGACACCCATAGAGACACCACTCCTCTCCTTGACTAAGTTTAATAACATCCTTTTATTTAGGGAAAACCATAATACAACCAATGTGATACAAAATCCCCAGCGGGGAAAACCAGACCATACAATAATGCCCAGGCAAGCCTGGTTGGATAAAGTTAGACATGTTGACCCCCATAGACAACGGGTGGGACACCGATCCCATCACATCCCACAGAGAATGGAGGTTCATGGTAAGTACCAACCTTACTATTGTCCAGTGGATAACTCTGTGATGGGCTCAGTGATGCTAATGGGGACCACTACCCCAGAGGTGCTCTAAGGGAGGGCTGTCTGACCTGGGTCAATGGCTGTCAGGAGCACCCTGTGACCAAAGGCCACGTCTCTGGCTGCGTACCTGTCTACTTTATAATGTTTAATAAAGGTATGGGGTGAACTCCAGGAGGCTGCTTTACAGGTCTGTTCTAGGGAGGAGCAAGCCCTGAACGCAGCAGAGGTGGCTGCACACCTACTAGAGTGGGCCAGGATGCCCTTAGGGGCCACAAGGTCCAGGGACTCATAGGCCAGCACGATGGCTTCTCTAATTCATCTGGAGATGGAGGAGAAGAAAACCTTGAGTCCCCGGTTCTTAACATTGAAGGAGACAAATAAGAACTCCAACTTCCTAAACTCGGGAGTTCTCTGGGTGTAGAAAGAGAATGCCTGCTTAATGTCCAGGCAATGCCACTCCTTTTCCTGGGCCGAGGACGGGTTAGGGTAGACGGAGGGGAGGACTTTCAGCTGAACAGTGGAAGAGGGAGTTAACCTTAGGAATGAAGGAGGGATCCGACCTCAGGATGATCCTGTCCCTATGGAAACTGCATAACTGGGGAGAAATTGAGAGACATGCCAGCTCTGACACCTGTCTGGAAGATACTGTGACCACCAAGAAGGCCATCTTAAGGGTGAGGACTTTAAGGTGGCAGGTGGCCAAGGGTTCAAAGGGAAGCCTAGAAAGGGCCTATAGAACAAGAGAGATCCCAGGTGGGGGCTCTCACCACAGGAAGAGGATTAGTCAAACTGACTCCCTTTAAAAAAAAAAATTGACATGGGGATGAGCTGCCAATTTGGATCCGGTGGGAAATCCCAATATTGAGAAAATAGCTGAAACCTGGCAGCATAGTTGTGCTAAGGCCTTAATTGAGGCCAGCATTTAGAAACCCCAAAAGGTCTTGAATCCGTACAGCACACCACTCACTTAAGGTTGACCATGTGTAGTGTACACTCTATTGGTAGAGACCCTGAGGTCCACCAATAGGGTCCTTACCACTGGCTGTGAATAACCGCAGGCTTCTAGTCTGCGCCTCTCAACCTCCAGTTAGGTAGAGCCGCTCCAGCTGAGGATGCTGGAGGGGCCCCTGAGAGAGGAGATCCTCTCAAAGAGGAAGGCCCTGAGGGGACAATGGACAGGTCCATGAGGGCTGAGAACCAGGGTCTGTAGGACCAGAATGGGGTGACCAGCAGTACCTCCAACTTTTCCCTCCTGATCTTTTGGATGACCTGTGGAATACAGTAATTTTGTGGGAGGGAAGGCATACAGAAGGCCCGGGGGCCAAGGTTGGTGTAGGGTGTCCGATCCCTGTGAATGAGGACAGTTCCCCCTGCTGAAGAAAGCTGTTTGTTGAAGTGGCATGCGAAAAGATCCACCTTTAAGGGGCAGACTGCAGTTGGAGGTCCTTGAAGACCTGTGGATCTTCACTCCCCAGTAGCCTACTGAGAGGTAGGGAGAGCAGACGGGAGGCTCTGCCTGTCCCACGGCACCCCTGTTGGACGTGCAGCTGCACGCGCTTTGCTTTTCCCACCGGCGGGAAAAGGTTCTTTTTTAAAAAAAAATCTTGTTGCCTGACCCGTGCATGGGCCATTTTTGTAGCAGGAGTGCCCAGTGCTTGGGGGTTGATTTAGGAAACTCCCCCCTTTGCAACTGGGCCCCTCCTCACCTGGAGTGGGGAGGGGCAAGGGGGAAGCATTTCACCCCCCCTCCTCTATGGGAACTGCTGGAGGGGCCCTAGAGTTGAAGGCTGCTCCCTTTACCTGCCACTGCTGTGCTTGAGTAGGGGAGCCAGGGGTAGCCAGTGCCACTTCCTGTAGGGTGAGGTGGGGTGTGCAGTCCCAGTGCCATAAAAACAGGGGAAGCAAAGCTGGCCCCCAAGAAAAAAAGGATAGAAGTCCCTATAAAAAAGGCCAAGGGAATAGTTTTGGCTCTAGAGAGCCAAATCTGATCTGCCTCTTCTTGAGGCAAGATTCATCTGGGCAACAGGCAGAGCTCCACCCCTCAAGGTCAATCTGACTTGCCTGATTGGGGGTGGAGCCCCATTAGCATCACCGAGCCCATCACGGAGTTATCCACTGGAGAATGTGGAGAACTAGTGTAAGGATGGAAGGCTGAGTCAACTTTGAGCCTGTTGAGATTTGATCTGACAACCTGCTGAACAAGTCAGCAGAGATAGGCTGCAGGGCTGCATTTAACCACTGTGCCACCAAGGCTTATTGTTTTTATAACCAGTTGTAATTATGTGTACATCATAGTTAACAATGATAAAATGGCTAGATTTGCTCAGTAGGAAAAAAGTAAAGCAGGGTTTATAATTCGCAATGACTATGTTTCATCTATAACAAATTGTATCAGAGCAGAGCAGAGCAGAGCAGAGCAGAGCACAGAATAGGATAGAATATAATTCTTTATTGTCCAAGTGTGAATGGAGACACAAGGAATTTGTCTTTGGTGCATATGCTCTCAGTGTATATAAAGAGAAAAATAAAATAAAATGCATTCATCAAGAATCATAAGATACAACACTTAGTGATAGCCATAGGTTACTAATAAGCAATCAAATCATACTAGGAAACAAATAAAACAATATAAATTGTAAAGATACAAGCAACAC
>JANHGC010007991.1:20166-37392 GCA_027560395.1 Boaedon fuliginosus
CACTCATACAACATGCAAACAACACTCTTCCAGTGGGGGTCATCAATTCCATGCCTGCCGACAGAGC
Source organism: Boaedon fuliginosus (assembly GCA_027560395.1). Classification (NCBI taxonomy): domain Eukaryota; kingdom Metazoa; phylum Chordata; class Lepidosauria; order Squamata; family Lamprophiidae; genus Boaedon; species Boaedon fuliginosus. The sequence continues at coordinate 20,234 of JANHGC010007991.1, forward strand.
CAGGTGTTAGTGGCTCTGCGGAAGGCCAGCAGACTTGGGATGGTTTGGATGGGTAGCTGGTTCCAGAGGGCCGGTGCCACCACAGAGAAGGCCTTTGACCGGAATAAAAGGATATAAGAACCTATGTTAAGGAAGAAAGAAAAGAAATAAGTGGAGTTCAAGTCTAACAGCTTGAACTATTGTGCTTGCACTTAAGTTCAGAGTTGGTGGCATTTAATTGTACCATAAAATAAATTTTATTTCCTTTTCAAGGTTCTCATAGTCGAATATATAGCAGGTGGTGGGGAAAAGAAGGTATTATATTTGCTTCTGCTGGAGAAACAGAAAAGAGTTGCATCAGATTTCAAAGTTCAATTTGCTTTAAATTGCTGGCTAATAAAGCAAGTTTCAATCCTAAAACAATATGGATGGCTTTGTGGCTTTGTTGATTTGATCTGCTGTACATATCACTCCTACCTTTTGTATGTTAAATAAGAATTGATAATGCCTTACAACATCTTTATTTCCTTCCTACAAAATATAAGAATAAGCAAGAATCAACACAGTTACATGAAGATAGACATGTTAGTTTATGGTACCCCCAAATCAAAAGAAACCTGATAACACCTCATTCCTAGCAAATTTGATTAAAAAGCATAAATTTTCATGAGCTACAGCTACTCCATTAAATGCACAGAGAACCTATGGTGGTGTAGGATTTAAATTAGAATAGGAGAGAAGGAGAGGAAGACCAAATATATGGTGGTTATGCAGATACAGGTTATATATGCAATCCACTGTGTTTGTTTAGACTTTTACAAGCTGGAAACATTTCGTGTGTGTGAGATCCTTGCTTAATTGTGCTGCAAAGTGTCTTTTTTTCAAGATGGCTATTTGGAGATCTGTAATGAAACATCTTGCAAGATTGAAATGCTCTGATATCACTTTGTATCAATTTTTAACAAATTGCATTGGTTAATTAGCAGGCTACTTGCAACCTGTCTCATATGTAATGGTCTTCTAGTCCATTTTTCTCTTTGTTTTCCATGTATGAATATTTTTATCAGAAGTGCTTCTGAGGAACCATTTTGTTCTAAAGAAGGAGATTAAGAGTGAAGTCTTAACCAGAAAGCCCCCCCCCCCCCCCAAAAAAAAGCACAAACAAAATGAAACTAATGAAATGAAGTACAGATTATCAAAGAATAACCCAGTATAACTAGAGGGTAAATTTGGGGAAATTAGAGTCTGATAAACTAGAAAATATGTGGGGATGGGTGTCTCCTCTCTTCCATTGTCTTTTTTAATTGACTGCAAAGATTATTCAATTGATTTCTATTAGGCTTTTGGGGTGAAGAGCCACCCAAAGTAGTTTTTTAGAAAAGGAAGGAAGGAAGGAAGGAAGGAAGGAAGGAAGGAAGGAAGGAAGGAAGAGTCTTTATTAAGCCAGTAAAACAAACACATTAAATTTCATTCCTATGGATCCTAGCATACTTCTAAAACTTGCTAACTCCTTCAGCTTGACTTGGACAACATTAGTTTTGGTGTGGTGATGTGTCTTAAACTTGGACTAGGGAAACTTATGTTTTCCTGCTATGAACTCTAGAGTTGTTTATAAAAAGGTCTGCTCTCTGACACATAAACACATGAAACTCATGTGTTAGATCCAGTATATTCTTTGTCCAGCCTTTTCGTAATATATTATCTCCTACAAATATTCCATTGTCTCCATGAACAATAAATAAATAAAAAATGGTGAACCGAGAACTAAGTCACATTAGAGGATTAATGTTCATTTATATATTGAGTAGGAGCCTTGCAAAATATACCAACACTACAAAAAGCATCATTCAAGATTATTCACGCAAACAATAAGGCATTATGGTGTATTCATCAACTTGCAGGAAGTAATTCAGTTTCGTAGTTCTGTTTCAGGAAAAATAAAAGAGGGTAATTGTTCTCTATTAAAAATCTTGTTAGTTTTGCTACTCAAAGACCCAATAGCCACATTCTTAACAAGGGATTTAATAGATATATATTAATGAATCCTTTCTGATCAACATGTTATAAGAAATTCTAGGGGAAAAATGTTCCCAAAAGAATTGATCATTAAAAGAAACTGATGATTCTAGCCAACAACCAATAGTTATTGTCTTTTATAAATACCTTTCAGCAGTTTTAATATTTTTTTAATCTCATTTGTGTTTTGAATCCACACTCACCTTTACATTATAATCCTATTTTTGTTTATTCTCACTGTTTACTGGGAAGTTCACTTTCCAGATAGTAAGCACAGACTTGAAGCTTAAAAATCATAACACTTCTCAATTGCTAAGTCTATAATAATTGCAGTTTTAAAGGAGCACGGTGGCTCAAGTTGTTGGAATGCCAGGCAGGAGGTTAGGAAGCCCATGTTCAACACCTGAGAGCTGCTGTGGAGCATAGTTGAACTCTCGGTCCTTCACTCCAGCTCTTCCTGGGGACATGTAAGGAGCCCCCAACTAGGCATCTGCAGGACAATGGTGATGTCACCAGCTAATCCTTTCAACCTGGAAGTGCCTTGGTGCTTCTGATTCCGAGTGCAAAAATTCCATTTTTAATATAGCATTGAGGACAAAATATTTTCCAGCATCTTTGAAAACAATTCTTTTCAAACCTCTGGTAGATCATTAGGTGATTGTTTACCAATATCCACAAGAACTGGCAAGAGCATTCTTCTCTCATAGTACCGAAAGATCTTTTCTTTCAGAACCTTTTCGCTCTCTATGATCCTATTTGTCCCAGGGGAAAGAAAGGTGTAAGGAGGTCAGGTATGGATCTTACAGACAAATAAGATTTACTTTCTGAATAACTCTCTAACATGTGCTGAATTCTATGTACAGGTAGATTTATGACTATAATAATTGAGCCCAAAATGTATGTGGATCTGCGATACATTTGTTAAGTGAATTTCACCTCATTTTACGACCTTTCTTGCCACAGCTGTTAAGTGAACCACTGCAGTTGTTAAGTTACTAACACGGTTGTTAAACAAATCCAGCTTCCTCACTGATTTTGCTTGTTAGAAGGTTGCAAAAGGTAACCAGGACAACCATTGTAAATATGAGTCAGTTGCCAAGTGTCCGAATTTTGATCACGTGACCACGGGGATGCTGCAATTAACATAAGTGTGAAAAATGGTCATAAATCACTTTTTTTCGGTGCTGCTGTAACTTTGAATTGTCACTAAATGAATGGTTGTAAATTGAGGACTACCTGTAATGAGATATCACGAGGAAAGGAAAAGTTGATTCAAACAAGGAAGGAAAGAGGAGAAACAGCCAGAAGCATTACAACTGGACACAAATTACTTGAACAGGGCTATACTTCGACTATTTACTCTTGCAACTTTTATTTAATAAAAGCTGAGGCTCTAACTAAAGCCGTATTCCACGTCGAATTGCAGTTTCTATCTCTGATTAGATATCTGGAATAAGCAGAGCTCTCATTTTAGCATTTTTAGTGATCGCTGAGGAATGCTATTAACTCCCTTTTCACTATTTGCACAGAGAATGTCATTGAGAGCCCATCAAAACAATCCTTAAAAAGAAAAAGAAAAAAAACCTAATGCAAACCCATGTGGGTGGGAAGCAGGGAAATAAACAACAGTTCCTTGTGGTTCAGGGCGGTCATAAAATCTGTTATTCAGAGCAGTCAGAGAATGTTTTTTACAAAACCCTTGTGGAATGTGATTCTGGTTTAGAAGCAAAGGATGATTTAAAACATTGCATCCGGAAGCTGGTTTTAAAGGGTGATGACCTTTTGGACACAGCCTTCTTTCAGCATTGCCTGAGATACCCCAAGGACTTACCCCAAAGCATATGATCTGAAGACTGTATTTTTATCCTGGTTATCTCTCTAAGGAACAGGCGCAGGCGAATGTGACATCTAAATTGGTTGCCAAGGAGACCATCTGAACCAAATATTCCCGGGCTTTCCAGCTTGGCAAGGTCATTAATTTCTGAGTCAATCCCGAACAAAACATTTTCACATTTGTAAGGAATTAAGGCTACACAAAGAATTGCAATCAACCCACTAGCCAGATGGTATCCGATCCTTTATTTAATTTTATATGAAGTGAATGTGATCAGTTTTTCCAACTGGCTTTAAAATATTATAAGAGTCGAAATTTGGAACTCAGTTCTCTGTAGGGCTCTTGGAGCCCTGCTCCCATGTATAGAACAAAGTGATTTAATTCATTACATCAGTTTTGCTCATTTGTTGCTGCCCTTCTCTTATCGTAAGCTATCAGGTTGGAGAACTGAGATGTTCTACCATCCCATACGTCCAATGAAAGTGATTTATTTATTACATCTCCGCATTGCCAAATTTAATGGACGCAGGGCAGATTGTGGTAGAAATAATATGAAATAAAATCAATAAAATAACATCAGTAGAATAATAAAATAATACTAATGAGAACTGTGGTGTCAGCCCTAGTCAACATGACAGAAAGAAGAGTTTTGTATTAGACAAGGTCCAGAGGAATGCTAGGGCAAGAGCCAAATGAGTTCCTAATGGGAAACTATTATGGACTTGCAGTTGAGTGCTGCTGGCATATTGTTAAAGAAGATTGCTCTTTAGGGTACTCTTTAGAAAAATATAGCAGAATATAACTCATAACCATCAGTTATTAAGCAGCTATAGATTTCCTTTTGAATGAGGAGGTCCATCAATTTGCCCAGTTATGACTAAGTTTGAGGAACTTTATTCTGCTAAGTTTTGGAGCTGAATCACATGAACAGTGTTCCAGTTCATTGGATATATATCACATGCCATTTGTAGCTTTAGGAGTGTAAATGAAAGTCTACATATTTAATGGTTGTCCATAGCAAACATTTTGATAGATTTTCATACTGGAGAGCATATGTATCAATACGAAGTTATTTTCTGCTTTTGAACTCTTCTTAGATGTCTGCATGAGCACTTTGGAAACAGAAAAGGTCTGCTTAAAACTTTGATAGGGTGAGTTCTGCATCTATCTATCTATCTATCTATCTATCTATCTATCTATCTATCTATCTATCTATCATCTATTTTTTATTTGGGTTCACCAATGGGTCATTAAGCAAAGCAGTTGCTTATGATCTTCCTTCAGTTTTGTTTTGCTTTCCAGACCTGCCAAAGTTGTAATTGTGAAGATTGGCTGTAAAACTACTTTTCATTACGATTGTAACTGCAAATGGTCACTTCCATAGCCTGGTTGCAAACAGCTCATGCACCACTAGTTGGCTTCGGCCCAGGGGTTGGGGACCCTTGGTCTACTCTAGAGATCCTCAGGCAGGATCATCTTACCCAAGGCTTAGTAATACGTGACACTGGTAGAAAGGAGACTACAGCTCCTCAGTTATGCAAGGGACAATTGAAGTCCAAGGCTCATATGCCTCTAGATTACAAATCATTCAGCTCCTGGCTCCAACCTTTGGGTTTCTTCAGCCATGTTTGCAGCTCTGTGTTCTAGGAGCAGTGAAACTAGAATGCAGGATGCTGCTGCTTGAGGCCGGACCTGAAATGAGAGACAAAATGATTTTTTATTTATTTATTAGATTTTTTTACCCCATCTTTATTATTTTTATAAATCCATTATTGTTTCTATCACTCTTTTATTCTTCTTCTACTCACTTTGTTATTGTCATGCATGTTTAATGGACCACATTCTGCTCTTAATTTCAGTTGCTTGCTGAAACAAAGGTTTTAAATACCTTGATTTGTTTTCCCTTAAGTGCCATGAAATGCACCCTTTGAATTATGGATTAGAGTGGTCCACGACTCAAATCTATCCGATTCATGCTGTTTGACATTACTTAAAGCAGAATGCAGGTACTGAAGAAAGCAGCGCTGGTCCTTCAATGTCCATGGATTTTGTTCCATAGCCAGAAGACCACTTGAAATTTAATGGCACATATTTTTTTTCAAATACAAGGCATGAGTGAAAGCTGGAAACTTTCTTGGAAGCAGAATATATTTAAAGCAGCATATAGTCTCATAGATTTTATTAATAGGGTGATTCAAGGGTAAAGGGAATGTCAATTGCCTCTCTTTTCCCATTACGTTGGACCATCTCCAACCCTGTTTTCATATTCATTATAAAGTCAGCAACTCAAGCCATCACAGCAGCTTAGAAGTAACACATTACTCACGGAACACAAGAGAAAGCATGTCAAGTGAGATATAAAAGACCCCCACCCAACATATAATGATATCTAGTTGCCCTTAGGAAGAGCAAAGAACAAGGAAGCTAAAATACATGCCCCAGAGGTGGCATTCAGCCAGTTCTGACAGGTTCAGATGAACCGGTAGCATTAATTTTGATTGGTTCAGAGAACCAGCAGATACCTTTTGTGGGGTGTTAGATGGATTCCTGGATGATTTTCCATAGAACAACTGATGGATTCACATTCCCTCAGGAATTCCATGCCTCTCGACAAAGCTTAGTGTATTGTCTTCCACAAATGTCTCTCTTGCCTTACCTACCTCACGTGTCTTTTGTGTGGCATGCCTTGAGCCACTTGGAGAAAGGACAGGATATAAATAGGATGCAATAAAGAAAGGATTAGTCTTTAAGCTGATTTTCTATTCATTGAAAGGGGAATTTCTACCAACTCCCATTTCCACTCATGTCTTTCCCTTCACATTGTCTGTTAGCCTTTCTCACTCTGCCACTTTCTCCAGGCAAACTACTGGAAATGAGGATCTACGGGCCGGCAGAGATGCAAAACTCTCAGAGTCTCCTACTGCTAGAGTGGCGCTGGGGATGATAGTGGAGAATGGATATGATTAAACAGGAAAACCCAAGCAGGAAAGCCTACTATTCTTTGAGCACAAACTTCAGTTTTATTTACTTAGTTAAAAAATAGGATCCAAGCCATGTGTGTGGTCCTACTAGTATCAATATTGTTATGTTGTTAAGACTGCCAATTCTTCATAAAATTTCTTTTTAGTAGTAGAACTAATTTAGTAGTAGATCTGTATCAACTTACACATGACCAGACACACGCACGCATATGCACAGACACAGACAAACACACACACACACCATGAACATGTCTGTTTCTCTAGCCATCAAAGGCCACTGTAGGCAGATAAATTAGCATAGGTGGGGATTTGATATGGCAGTGGACTTGCCACGGGAGGCACCAGACGTGTGGACTGGGCCCTCAACATGCAATAGCAAAAGACAGCGCTGGGCCATTGGCTTCGGCCTGACTTGGCCATCTGGTGCTGCCAGATTTATCAACAAGATGTCACTAAACAAGTCAGGGTTTTAATCCTGGTTTTGTTGACTTAGAAATAATTCTTGCCGTTTACTACATTTTGCTTTCCAGATAGCGAGAGCAAAACTTGGTATTCAAAGACCGAAAGATGCTTTGGAGTGTGCTAAGGCATCCATGTAGCATTTGACTGCAATTCTTTAGCTTAACCTCTCTTTCTCTGATATCATACCAAGTTTGAAGTTCAGCACAGCTCCATAATACATGCTTTGTTCATTAAGCATACATGACAGTGCTGATCTGTGTCCCGTGGTCAGACAAATAGCCTCAATGCAGTCAAAACACATTAATGTACTGTATTCTAGGATAGCCTTCTGGACTGCCAAGCATCTTGTGGAAATAGTTGGTGTTTGCTCTTCTAACACTAACTCTGGGCACTTGCACAAGCCCTTGTACCACTTTCATATTGCTGTGAAGTTGTCCTCATTGGCACATTTTATCGCTTCCCTGAATTTACCAGCATTCTCCTCACTTGCCAATGAGAGGGTACCCCATGATATCTTGGCCCACCTTTGTAATTCCCTCATTGCAATTGTTTTATGCAACAAAGGAAAACAATAATAATTAACCCACCAACAGGGGGAGAGAGAGAGAGAGTGACAGACCCACTCTTTGGAGCAACTGGGAGTTAGAGAGTGGCTGTGGCTGCAGAGGACAGTGGAGAAATCCCAAGAGTAGGAGGTTGGAATTCCACTCACGGAAACCTCCCCCCGCTTTTTTCAACTCCAGAGACAACAGGCATATTCACCTTGGGAGGTTTTGCTGGGGTGAGTTCAGGCCACCAACCATTTCTCAATGCTTAGAAAAGATTAAGTCATTTTCTGTTCACCAGCAAGTGAATGTAGTCTGTCTGTATTTTCTTAGCAGTAGCATTCCCTCATCTGGATCAATGATTGTCATTCTGCAGCACTCTAATCTATACCACTGGTATTGTTATTAAATAGCATTTCAGGGGCATAATATTGTACTTGTAAGCTTTGCTTGAGGTGCAAAGGTTTACCCAGCCATTTTTAATCAGTTTTTTCATTCCCTGTGCTACTTACTTCTTCACTGCGCTTTTTTTAAAAAAAATTCTACCTATATGTTGTGGTTCCACAGTGTGCTGTGCTGATTTGGCAGCCAACTCTGACTCAGAGGGAGAGCTAGGGTTGTGCTGGAGGAGGAGGAGTCGGCTGCTGACATTTTGCCAACAGAAGCTGGTCCCTCCATGAACCAGCAGGAGCAAGCAGCAAAAGTAAAGTGCTGTTCATTTCAAAGTTAATTAAGTCTTTGACTTAATGAGAGCAGTGGGGAGGAGCCCTTAGCTGATGCCAGGACCCAGTGTTTAGTGAGGGGGGAACAGCAGTGTCAGCAATGCCGGAAGGGATGAGGTCAAGCTAAAACTAACCACTAATTGGATCACACCCTAGAGGGGATCAAAGGGGTGTGGTTGCAAACAGCTATTCACAGAGAGCAACTCATTGGAATCCTGGTCTATAGCTTCTGTGCTTCTGCTCTGAGAAACAACTATCTGTGGATTTTGGCATCTTAGAACTCTGTTTTCATTTACTGGTAATGACCCTGGACTGTTATCTGATTCTTGGCACTGTTCCTATACTTAATTAACTTTGAAATGAACAGCACTTTACTTTTGTTGCTTGTTGAATTAAAACGAAGGTGGTTTGCGTTTAAAAACTAACTCTGACTAACAGAACACAAAGTACTTAAACACTGGGCCTTCCTCCCTTCCCTCCCTCCTTCCTAAATAGTCCAAATGAATAACTATTGCAAAGTCCTCAAGCAAAATAAAATAGCAGTTAAAATGTGCTTTGGCAAGTTTTAAAAGTGGTTAGTTTCTACATGTTAGGCCAGCATTATAAAAGCCCACAACAATGCTAGAAGACTTCTGCAAGTATGGCTGCAGCAGGCATTGAAGCAAACCTGGAAAAATATAAGCAAGGAGATTTTCATTTTAAGCTGGTTGCTGGGCTTCTGCATAGGTGAATTGTGATGTGTTTTGAGTATATGTGTTTTGAGTGTATTTAACTTTGTTGGGAGCGGCATCACAACAGAATCACCCAAAGTCACAGTTGCCAATAGTTCAGACTGAACATCTGGAAAATCACTACTAAAGTGGCCAGCTGTAGAGCTCTATTACTAAAGTAGAGCTGTAGAGCCACCTCTACAGAATATTCTTAAGTTGACCCAATTTCCCAGGCGTTCACCTTAGAATCAACAGTTTACACATAAACTAGGTTTATGACTACAGCATCAAAGAAGGTTGGTGGAATCAATTGGCATGGCCTAATGTCTCAACCTGGTGCCTTGCAGATTTGTTGGGAGAAGAATTATCATAATGCCGAAGACCCTGCTAAAGATTCCGGCCAAAGTTGGAAATACAAATGTATTAAATTCTGTGCCTTCCAACCTATTGGAAGATACCAGGTGAATGAAAATGTATTTTATGGTTAGAATGGCACTGTTCAATCATCACTCAGGCATCAACTGAGTGAATTATCTACAGATACGACCTTGTAGCTGTAGATAATTGGGTGTAGATGATAATTGTGTGAATTATCATGTCTCATCCTAGCTCAACTTGCAAGACTCTTGAGAACATAAAATGGAAAAAAGTAATACTGCCCTGAAAAACCATGGCTGTCTCTTTTCATTATTATATCTGTTTCATATGTCTATCCCAAAATAGTACCTTTGAGGTATTGTGAATATATATGAGAATTGAATTTAATCAGATTTGGAGGATACAAGTTTGAAAAGTCTGTAACATTTTCATTCACACGGTACATTATTTCCTTTGTCAATTCATTAACTTCAATTTTTAATGCTGTTAACAATATATCCCACCTTGAGATCATCTGCAATTATGCAGGCTAGTAACAGATTTATAACTATCCATTCCCCCGCCCCAAATATCACCATTGACAACTTTCTGTCATATTTAAAATTGTGTATGTGTGCATGAGAGAATGAGTAAGTGAGTGAATTTTTATTGTTTCTACTTGGAATAATTGCTGTTCATCTGATCTATATGATAAGATGTTAGCAGGAGAAGAATGAGTTTTGTCTGGATATGAGAATGATCATTTGGTGGGCCTAGGGAAACATCTTAAAGGTCAATGCTTATTGACTGAAAAGAAATCATTTAAGTTGAGTTGGCCTGCTCTACAATGGCTAAGTACAGTATCTCCTCATTTGCAAGGGATCTCACCAGTGTTTGAATAAATATTGACTGCAATCTATCCTCCAATTTCTCATAAATGTTCTACCTCTGTTTTACTGCTTTATTCTCAGAATGGATTAGAATTTCTGGTGATAGTACAAGATTTCTTGTTGCAAAATGGATTTTATTGTTTTATTTTATATATTTATTTATATAAATCTTAATTCAGGAATGTGGAGTTTATGTATAAGCCAGTTACCCTCATCCTACAATTCTTTTATATATATATATATTTGCTTTGCTTGCCACTCAAATTAATTTGACCTAAGTCAATTTATTTTTTCTTTCATGAATAAAATATTTCATGGTCTCCATCAAATACTTTCTGGTTAACACACATGCACACACACACACAAAATAAGTAGAATTTGAGACATAGAAAATCTGAATGTCAACCCAAATCCAAAATTGGTTTTTGTTATATTGTACTTTGAATAAACATGGTGAAGGCTACCCCGAGATATTTTGAATGGTGAGACGGTGACCTATTAATTCAATGAATGAACAAATGAACGATTGAATGAATGAATAAATGATCACTACACAACCAGGCAAGGTCTGACCAAGGTGGTCATTTAGTGTGTTTTTGACTTCTTTGCTCACTTTGAAACACAGGCATTTGGTTTGCCTGCATTATTGTTCACATAGCTAAATAATATGAAACCTTAATCCTTTCCTTTTCTTAGAACACAGATGATATGTTAGTAAATGACATATGAGAAGATGTCCTGTAGAAATCTTTGGCTCATACACAAATATTGTGCTATGTCACAACTGCTTCTCTAGGGAGCTCTCCACATAGAAAGGAATGTTAAGTGCTGAAAATATTCAAGTTTCTTACTTAGTCAAGAGGCTTCTTGAGGGGAGCTATCATTCAAAGGCAAATTTGCTCTGCCCATATGGTTTTGACATTTGTTTCCAAGAAGCTGTTCCCCCAAAAATGTGTCTATATGTTTGTGTGTATGAGAGAGAGATAGGGACTGGCACATTCCCAGATGTCTCCATTGCTGACAAACCCCTTGATGCCCTAATCTTAATGAATGAAGATACTTTACATGAAAAGACTAAAACTTTCTCACACGATCTTGATTCCACTCCATCTAAACCATACTCATTGGTTTTCTATACCTAGGGTGACCCACTATACCAGGGGTGTCAAACTCGATTTCATTGGCGCATAAGAGTTGTTTTTGACCTCAGGGGGCCAGGGTGGGCATGGCCAGGGTGGGCATGGCCAGTTTGACATCACTCGTGTTAGGGGTGCTGGTGGAGGCCCAAGCGCTTTGCCAGCAAAAATGGGCTCCTGAGCTCCATTTATGTATGGGACATGCTGCAACCTTCTGCCAGCGAAAATGGAGCTTGCAAGGGCCGCCCAATGCCTTCCTAACCTCCAGTTTCAATGGCAGAAGGTTGCAGGAGCTATGCTGGCTGGGGAATTCTGGGAATTGAAGTCCACATATCTTCAAGTGGCCAAGGTTGAGAAACATTGCTCTATATGTACCTTGATCTAAACTTTATGGGAATTTTGCTTTTCACAATAAGGTATGAGCAAGCTGCTAGCCTGTATTTTAGCTACAACCATGCATATTAAAATAACCTTTACATTGCTGGAGTTTTCTGGGACTATTCATCTGTTTTATCACCCATATTAAGCACATTAACAGGGTAAAGGATCTAACTTTTACATTTTGTGGAAAATCTTTATTCAAAATCATGATGAGAGGCAAAAAATATATATGGAAACCCATTCTCTGTCTGACCCTGTTCTTTCTCTTCTGACTAGAAAGCTGTGGGGAATAAAAGTCAGTTCTTGAAATGAACTTATGAAATTAGTCTCCTCCCCATTTTACAATTTTTTTTCTGACCAATGAGCTAGATCACAGACAGCAAAATCTTTCTATTACGGAGCCAGTTTTTACTGATCTCTGGATTATACATTGCTTCAATCTAGGTCTAGGACTTCTTTCAAGATTCAGCAAGGAAGCTGAATTGGTACTTTCACAGAGCAATTTTTTTTTTTCATTTTTCAAAGGATGCAATAGAGATGCTCAAGGCTACATTGAAATAACCAATGTGCAATCAATTTTGCTAATTGACATTACTGAATTCACTGAGAACTCTTTGTGACTGTTATCTTATTTTTATTCTTCCCCAATCACTCAATAAACTCTTTTCCTCAAATACCTGGACAGTTGGCACCACTGTTTTTAAGAGAGAATTTCTCATTAAAAATTCCCTGTGTATAAATTACATTGTTGCTGAATTAACTTTTGCATGCTTGGTTAAAAAGCAATTTATATATCAGTGATTTTAGTATGAAGGTAATGAATGGAAAATGTATGTAATAAAAAAGCAACAAAATTAAGAAAGACATCATGTTTTTAAACCTGGTCTAATTTTTCTGCTTCATTATTTTCTCCCCTGAATTTCATGCTTAATAACAGTAATTTTGTTTGCCAAATCCATTGTTACTATATGTTATCATTATAGCCAGTTTGAGAGTGTAGTGCTATGACTGCAATATGTGACTAATTACAAAAGCAATCTGAAAGACTGACTTTTAAAATGCACAGGTATAGATATTGCCTTCTCTTGTGTTTTTGGAAGCAAATTCTTCTTGCATATGATTGTTTACTGTATTATTTGTTTAGGGGCTCAGTTATTATTTGACTCAGGGGTTCAGTTGAGTCTGTTGCTAGCGTACCTGCCTCCCAGCTGCATTGCAACAGCTCTGCCTGTGCTGCTTGAGGGGGTCTCCGGGTTGGCGGTTGAGTCTCCCATGCTGATGGTGCTTGGGGACTTCAACCTGCCGTCCTTGGGTGACTCTTCGGATGCAGCACAGGAGTTCATGGCCTCCATGGCAACCATGGACCTGACCCAAGTAGTTCAGGGTCCGACTCAGGGGGGAACACACACTCGATCTAGTTTTTATCTTGGAGCACTGGCACCATGATCTGGTATTGGGGGATATAGTTGTTGAACCCTTGTCATGGTCAGATCACTCCCTGATTCAATTGGATTTCCTGACGCTCACCCCACCCCGCAGGGAGGCGGGACTGACTAGGTGGTTCCACCCCAGGTGCCTAATGGACCCAACTGGGTTTCAGAGGGAGCTTGGGGAGATTCCGGATTCCCTGACCCATAGCTCGGCTGAGTCCCTGGTGGCTGCATGGACTAATGCTGCCGGCAGTGCCTTGGAGCAGGTTGTGAGCTACATTGACTTCCAGTGGTCTTCTGGGTGTAATTCAAGGTTCAAGTAAGAACTTTTAAAGCCCTACATGGCTTAGGAGCAGGGTACCTTTGAGACCACCTTATGCTACCTTATGCCTCCCAGTGCACAGTTAGGTCCCACAGAGTTGGCTTGCTATGGGTCCTGTCAGCCAAACAATGTCGGCTGGTGGGTCCCCATGCTAAAGCCTTCTCTGTGGCAGCGCCGACCTTCTGGCACCAGCTCCCTGCAGAGATTAGGACCATCCCCACCTTGTTGGCCTTCCGTAAAGCCACAAAGAGCTGGCTTTATCAGATGGCCTGGAAATGATGAGCCCCCCTCCTTGGATGTGTGATTGTTGGTTAGATATTTTATATTGTATATTGTTGTATTTTATGCTTGTTAGATGCCTCGAGTTCTCCTTGATTGGGGAAGAGAGGCGGGGTATAAATCTAATTAATTAATTAATTAATTAAACAAACAAATGAATAAATAAATGATACAATATCTCTGTGGCAGTGAGGACAGACACACAATCAACATGTCTGAAGATATTCCCTAGATGAAACTAATACAGAAAATTAAATATTTATTTATTTATTTATTTTATTTATTTATTAGAATTTGTCAAACAAAAAATTAGACCAAGAACAAAAGAATAAAAATATAATGACAGGGGTGATAAGCAAGTTAGTACACTTATGCAGAACCCCTCCACTAACTATTTAAGTATGATGCAAGGTCATCAGGAGTCAATTTGTGACTGAAACTGTGAAAATTAGTAGCTGAAACAACTGAATCAGAGCATTCCAGACTTTGAAAACTCCAGACTTGCATCAGAATCAAAATTTAACCTCCACTCATCCCAGCATAATGGAAGTTGAAGGTCTCATACTCCAAAGAATCTGCCTTGGCTTCTTAAACTGCATCTACTACTGAAACAGTAATGTCAGAACTAGCCTTGAGCTACAGTATATTGAAGTAATCTCTGGAAGTCATATCCGGCCTATAATGAGTTTACAATAATTAACCACAATGATCACAATTTTCAATGTAATGCTGCCAAGAAGAGATTATCCAGCGATTTTCTACTGCTCATGCAATTTAAATGTAATTTCTACTATAAGTATTTGCAGGTCTCTTAAAAAATAATAATAAAAGAATCCCAGAAAGTCTAGTAGACAGCTAAGCTGATATAGCCCAATTTGCTAAGCAATAACTCTACCTTCTTGGAAATATTGCTATGCATTTAGTGTATAGATCTGTATGCCTTTTTGGAAGTGATTTCTGAAATGTTGTCTGACTTGTCATCTTCTTTTTTTATCTCTGTGTTATATATGTACCCTAAAAAAAGGGGGGGGGGCACAACTTTATTATTTCATAGTATACTATGACCAGGAGTGGGTTTCTACCGGTTCGCACCAGTTCTCTAGAACCGGTTATTAACTTTCTAAACAGTCCGCATAACTGGTTGTTAGAAGAAATCTCCTTTTGGTTTTTTTCCACTTTAGGAATAATCCTGTAAGAAAGGCAGGAAGGAAGCCTAATCTTTATTGCCCTGTATACAGCAACTGCCTCTCACATTCTTTGCAGGATGCCCAGATATACTATCTCCTTTTCCTGGAGGTTTATTTTTCTTTGCTGCTCTTAAAGGGGAAAGGTTGTGTAAAGCTTTTTACACTTGTCAGGGTGGTGACAAGGCTGGGTTCTTAGGATCACTACATATGACAAAGATTTAATGGTAAAAACAGGTTTATTATAGATAGTAGAAATAGAGATGTCTCTGGTGCTGATGTCTCCTTTTATAGCTAGGAGATTACATCTACCCCTCTAGGTGCCCCAGGTACAGCACTATCACCTGCTGCCACCCAGAGGCATATTGGAGGCAGTACCAGGCACACAATTTTTTGTGACAACACTGCTGTGTTGGTAGGAAATACCCCTCCCCTTTGGAGTTCTTCCAGCAGGGTTGCAACAATCAGCACTTTGAAGAAATAATTGAATAATTAAGCAAACTTGCCAGAAAGCAGCTTTTAATGACAAGGAACCAAGCAAGACTTCTTGCCTAGCTATAAAGATTGCCATTCAAACATGAGTTTACATACCCTTTCTGAGTTTTGGTCTAAAACTGGTTTTTTGGGGTGAAGTTTATTCTGTGCTTGGTAGGGTTTAATCCTGTATTTATTGATGGGATAATTTTCCTTATTCAGCTTGTTTGGAAGGGAAAAGGTTAATATGTGTTCCTGAAAAGAAACTGGGTTGTGAAATCTGGCTAGTTCCTGTGTTCTGGTAATGATCAAGAATTGGCTACTGATACTTATCATTGCATTTTAACTGTTTTAATTCCTCAAAGTGTTCTGGCACCCTGCCTGATTTGTAACTCCAGCTCAGAGGTCTTTTTAATCTAATGAAATGTATTTAGGGAAGCCTTTTGCAAGCAAAGAAGCTTTTTGTATTTTTGGACAGGTAATGCTTGATTTACAACAGTTCATTTAGTGACCATTCAAAGTTACAATGGCACTGAAAAAAGTGACTTATGACCATCTTTCACACTTACAACCATTGCAGCATCCCCACGGTCATGAGAGGCCAGACGAGGAGAAGCACCCCTTGACATGAGTGATGTCAAGTTGGCCACACCCACCCAGTCACATGACCACCTAGACCATTAAGCCATGCCCATTAAGCCACGCCCATGGAACCAGTTGTTAAAAAAATTGAAACCCACTCCTGACTATGACTCTTTAAATGAACATAGTGTATTATGATAATTATTCTTGGTCAGTGTTCCTGTAAAATTATTTTCTTTTCCTTTTTCCTAGCTTAAGAATAGAAAAAAGTAAAACTGATAAATAGCCAGATATTTGCACAGGAAGATGGAGAGAGAAAAATAATAATCCTGTAAGGTATCTATCTATTCATATGCCATGTATTCAAGATCAAAAGGAAGAGAAAAGAGAAAGGGCTTCAAGACAAGAGTGTTTTAGAATGAAGGCAGAACTGTGACAAAATAATCAAAAAGAAAAAAGTTGCCTATTATATTGAAAAGAATCAGCAACTTTTGCTCAGACAAACTGGGAATATCAGTCAGGGAACAAGGATTCTGGGTAAAAATCCAATAACTATTATGATGCTGAATTAAAATTAATAATATTAATAGTGTGAGGGATTGATGAGAATATCATCAATTATATGCAGTATATTACATAACATAAAGCGAAGAAGGATGTTCACCAGTAATGCTTTCTTGATCAAGCCTTGTACTTCATTGCACTTTTGCAGAATATAAACATTAAAAAAATGAAAACAACAACAAATTTTTGTTTCTATCTCTCAACTGGATTCTGATTCTACCTGATTCTACCTGATTCTAGTCTCAGTTGGAAAAGATGGTGGAATATATCTAATCACTCCCAGGGATGGAAATGCCCTTTTTTAATAGGAA
>JANHGC010007991.1:46745-61599 GCA_027560395.1 Boaedon fuliginosus
CTTGGAGGTCTTCTAGTCCAACCCCCTGCTCAGGCAGGAAACCCTATACCATTTCAGACAAATGGTTGTCCAATCTCGTCTTAAAAATCTCCAGTGTTGGAGCACCCACAACTGGTGGAGGCAAGTTGTTCCACTGATTGTTCTGTCAGGAAATTTCTTCTTAGTTCTAGATTGCTTCACTCCTTCATTAGCTTCTATCCATTATTTCTTGTCCTGTCTTCAGGTGCTTTGGAGAATTGCTTGACTGCATCTTCTTTGTGGCAACCCCTGAGATATTGGAACTCTGATATCATGTCACCTCTAGTCCTTCTTTTCATTAAACTAGATAAACCCAATTCCAGCAAACATTCTTTATATGTTTTAGCCTTCAGTCCCCTAATCATCTTTGTTGCTCTTTTCTGCACTCTTTCTAGACTCCCAACATCTTTTTTACATTGTGACCAAGGCCAAAGCTTCATTGTGGATCCATACCCTCCCTTCCATAGTACTCAAAAAGCCAAAAATTTCCAAACAGAATTGGAGAAGGTTTCCAAAACACTTCTGGCCAACACAAAAGCCTACAGTTGCTTCCTTCAGGGTTACTACAAGGCTTTTATATCACAGTAAAGGTGCGCTGTTCCCAATTAAACTTTTTTTTTTTAAAAAAAGGAATGGTGCATATAGTATCCCTGATGTTGTCCCTTCGGTAATCTCACCCTATAGAATCTTGCTCCTTCTTAGAATATGGCTTCCAAAGCTGACACCCTGCTTCCAGCTCTTGTATCACTTTAGTGGGAATCTCTAAGCAGCCATTCGTGGGCCTTTTGCAACACTAGGCTTTTCTCTCTATATAAAATCTTAGTATGAGGAACTAATGGCTGTGTTAATGTTTTACAGGAGCAAATACAAAATCTTGATAAAACATTTTAAGAAGAACAGATTGACTGTGGCATGAGTTTTTATGAAGCTCACTTCATCGGATGCATGGTCTGTTACCCTCGCTTGGCAGGCACACTGTTCTTACGTTTATATGACTACAGAAGAGGGAAAAATGTGAATAATAAGACAAGAAAGCAAATGACATGCTAGAGATATGGAGCTACAGCCTGTGACATTTTTAAATGCCAAATCACAGGGGCGTAAAATACATGCACGAGATTTCATGTGCGAACGTTAAATAACGTTCAGGCACCAAAGAAGCAAGCATTTAGCTATAGGATAACGAAGAGTCTTTTCCTCCAGTTACATTATACTTTGAATCACACGGGAAGAAGATACCACAATGATTCAGATGCAGGGTGGATGATTCAGACAAATTACCAGGAAAAAAAAAAGAGGCGGTATGTGTGTGTGTGTAGGGTAGGGTTGGGGGGAGCATAGCTCAGCAGTGGAATTTTACAAACTTTTTTTTTAAAAAAAACTATCTTGTTTCAGAGGATCAGGCAGATTAACCTACCCACTGGTATTCCGGCAAAACAAAATTAAATCACGTACTGGCATGTAAAGCTGAGTTGCACTTCTCATAGTTAACAATGATATGAAAATGATAAAAGAACCTGACCCAGTAATGAAACTTTAGCAATATTTAAACCAGGTCTATTCATTTGACTGGCATTGTGTCCTGGCTGTAACTACATTAGCTAAGTGAGTATATTTTCTCTCCCTGGTGCTGTTTTGTTTCATGTTCTCTGACATTGTTTATTTAATTATAATTTTCACCCTTCTATATTTTTCACCCTTCTCCCTTAAAGAGAGGCTCTGAGCAGTGTACAACATAATATAACCAATAAATAAAACAATGTATAAAAGTAACATTACAATTAAAAATTAAATTTGAGTTAATTATTTTTAAAGTATAGAATGACAATTAAACATCATTGCAGGGTGGGGAATCCTAAAATGGCCTATGAATGGTTACAGATTTTTCCTTACTGAATTTTAGATGGTAGTGACAGTGTTGTTATTCACTCTTTTGTGATGAGCCAACTACACAATAGAAAGAGTTAAGTAAGTCAGGTTCTCAGTAACACAAGCATGTTGTTCCTGAATCCATTTGTGATAGGACTAAACAAAACATTAAAAAAAAAAACATTAGTGAAATATAAGTGGATTTGAAATGATTTAGTACTGGGATATCAGATTTTGATATGCAAACTGTAAGAATTGCTGATAATCAATAATGGGAAGCAGAAAATACAAAATGGGTTATTTGAAATGCAACTGGTATTATTATTCTCCAGAACGGATTAGTTGTTTTTAATGACTGTGCTGTGATCCTTTAGTCATCTGATCATGAGCGCAGAGAAAAAAAAGTAAGAGGAACATCATGTTCCTGCTTATCAGAAAAAACGCTTGTATTTTCGAAATGATTAAAATAAAATGCAGAACTATGGAGTATGACCAGTTACTGGATTAAACTCTGCAAATCTTTGGCGTCTGTGGCAGAGAATGTATTAATTACTTGTAAGATATGCTGTATAGATATAGATATACTAACAGGACTCAAGGCTGTTGACAGATTAAAGACACTCTTGTCCTGGATTTTGCTTCTGGAGAAGCCTCAAAATACTTCCATCTTGTAAAGTGTCCTAATTATTTGCCATTCATTTGTCAATATTTTTTCTTCTTGCTGGAAAAACAACAAAATGTATTTCTCGGAGGGAAAGATTTAGACTCTTTATTGAAAGAAACATTTTATTTTATTTTATTTTATTTATTTATTTTGATTTATACCCCGCCTCATTCGCCCGGTCAGAGGGAACTCAAGGCCGTTCCTGAACGTTTTGCTTTGAAGTTCTTTAATCAGCTTCTGTAGTTGGAATGCTGGCCCCTAGGGATTGCTCTATTGGTTGTTTCAAAGCTGACAAATGGCTAACTTCTAGTTTTGTTGTGTTGGTGTTGAAAACTCACCGTAAACTTTGGTGATTCCAGTGCTGTATCAAACTAAGTACTGTGTAGCAGACTCCTCAGCCAAGTTAGCTAAAATTTTCTATAAGGCTATATATATGGATGTACTGCAAGTCTTCTTTTGCATTGTCATCACTTTTTTTGTTTGTGTCTGCCCAATTTCTTCTTGCTGAGTGTTTTATTTTATTCAGGGTAGTATTTCCAGTGAATATGATGTTTCAAATGACTTCTCCTGCATTTAGATTCCAGAATAAATTCCACTTCATACTTGTTCCCCAACCAAAGAACCTGGGGCCAGTGGGGTGGGAGGGAGAACTCCTTCTGAATGCAAGGGGCAGGGAGGTTCCCCAGGAGAAATAAAAAAAACAGTGATGAGTTGAAGACCAAATGAATTTTTACTGAAGCGGGCAATTGTTAATGAAAGGCCCCTGGATTGCTCTGCTATGCAATTGGGAATAACCAACACAATTCAGAGTTCAGCTTTTTATATGGGTGGGCAGAAGACAAACACATAATAGATAGCTATATCAGCAGCCTCCCCATCCCCAGTCTTGGCATCCTCTTGCCGATGGACACCTGCAATACCTTTTTATGTAGCCAGCCTTGGCCAAATCTGAAGGACTGAGTAGCCTGACACAATGGAGTCCAGAATTCTGGAAGGTAAGATGCAGGGATGGTACCCACAGACAAAATTGCTTATGGGGCAATGAATTTGTATGAGCCAATCCTGCAAGAGGCAACTTTCACTGCAATTGTCCTGTTGATAAGAGGCGTAACATGAGGCGTATTATTCTAATGACTGATTCGCCTTCTTCAATTGCTCGTTCAAGACCAATGATGCAAAGATGAAACTGAATGTGTACTCACTGGAAGGATGTCTGTGTGTGCAGGACTTTGAGTCGATTTTTGATTCCTGGTGACTTGTCTGGACCAGACCTTGAAGTTTTCTTGGCAATGTTTTTCAGAAATGATTTACCCCCTTTCTAGGGCTGAGACAGGAGTGACCGGCCCAAAACTGACTTTGTGCTTAAAGCAGGACTAGAATTCACCATCTCCTGGTTTCAAAACTGGTGCCTTAACTACTATACTCTGTCTAATCACTTGAAGAGAGACATCCAAACCATTAATGTAAATCAGTGTCAAGTGATGTAGAACTTTCAAAACTTTTGTATAAATTGTATAAATACCATGATTGGTTAAGCCCCGATACCTAAAATGTAGTGTTGTTGTGCAAACTCCTAAGTTAATGGAAGACTCCAGCAAGGAATAAGATAAGCCATCTTGGTGAATGAATCCACAGTCACAAAAATGGTTGAATAACCCCGTGCATGTGGAATAACAATAAGAAGAAAAAAAAAATTTTTTGCAGGATCCCAAGGTTCAGGAGATTATGAGCTGAAAGTAAACTGAAAGGGTGGCTGAAGAAAGCTGCTAGTTTTCCAGGGACAGCCTTAGACGAACAACAGGATTTATTTAGAAAATTTATGTAGCTGCCCATTCACTCTCAGTGACTCTAGGTGGCCTACGAAAAATAAAAACCCAGCATGCAACAATAAAAAACAATGTCCCCTACCTACCACTGGTGACAGCAATCATGTAATCCTGACATCTGCTTTCACCCTTGGCCACCAGAACTCTCTCACTCAATGCAAAGTTCTAAATACTACCCCATGTTCCAGCTGTATTATTATGGCACAGTTGCAATATTTTTCCCTTAGTGAGTAGAGAACATGTAAATGGCCATTGCGAAGCACTTGCCCATCATTCACAAAGAAATGGAAGAATTAATCTGTGAGGTGCCATCTTCCAAACCCCGACATATGAACCCAGTGCTGTTTTCACTCAAACCCAGCTCAACAGATCTACTGCTTGCCTTTCTGCCTTGGACCGTTCTAGAGGGTCTATGAGAAAGGGCAAAACTGCTTGGCTATAAGAGTATGAAGGGGGGAAATAAGCACAGATTATCATATTCAGGTTTACATAGTAGTGCATCTATTAATAACATTTGTGAGTCAGGAACATAAATGGTATAAACATTGAAACATGTAGGAAAATCTGTGTCCGCTTTAGCTGGTGTGGTGTGTGAGGGTGTGTGTTTTTTGTAGGTGCTCTTACAATTCATGTTTATCTGAGCAGGAATGATTGCTCTTCTCAATAAAAATCTCAGTATCTGGAATAATGTGTTCTATAACAAGCAACTCTTCATCGAAAATGTCATAGTTCCTTTCGACAAAACCGACTGGAATAAAATACACCAAGCAGGACCTCTCTTCCCCGTCCTCTTTCAGTGCTTGGGAAGAAAACAGTGTCCAAGGCTGCTTGAAGCATCTTCTTGCATCCCAAAGGGATGAGAAGGATCCCCAGTGGGAAAAGAGGAAAAAAAGGCTTGCAAGTCCTGAAAACCTGCTTGCTTTCAAGTAAACCATTTCAATTTACATGTTTCCTTTGGACATTGGGAGAACGCTCTCGTCTGTTTGGCAAAATTAGGAATCGATGTTATAGAAATTGGCAAAGTTAAAAAAAATCACTGAACATCCTTCACATTTCAAGGTGTCTGCCTTGTGAGAACGAACTGTACTTTTGCACTATCGCTTCCTATTTGTTCTGCAGAGCACCACTAACGCAGTAATGAGGGGAAATCAAGTGCACATTTTTTTCCAACTCAGCCAAAAGTTTGTTTGCAGAGCCTCTCAGACATGAAATGGAAGACATATCTTCTGAAAAACAAAACAGTATATCCTCCAAGGGCACCACTACACATTTGTCCAAAATATCACAACATATTATTAATAAATCTTTAATTCATTAATAAAAAAAGGCAGCACTTTGGTGTGGCACCAATTATGGAGAAGATGAGAGACGGGCGGCTCCGCTGGTATGGACATGACCAGAGAGCAGCACCTTCCACCAGGGCCAAGACAGCCTACCAACTAGAAGTCAATGGCTGGCGACCTCATGGGGGTCCAAAACAGAGATGGCAAGATACCATCAACAAAGAAATGCAAACTGTGGACCTGCACCCCGGAGACACAGCTGACCACGCAAAGTGGTGTTCAAGGATCCAACAAGCGGACCCTACATCTGAGAGAATGTGCTAGAAAGAAGAAGAAAAAGATTCATTAATAAATCAGCCGAAGGCTGTGCCACACTTTACCAATCCAAAAGGCATCACTATATATTCAAATTGTGTCTCTGAAGTCCACTTTATAAAGCTGAAATAAAAGGCAGTGGGCAAGCAATTCCTAATGGTTATTCTGATCAGGAATCTATAGGCATGTACAAGTCTTAAAACAATCATTCGCCGTGGAGAGGAAAAGTGTGGATGCAGATGCTGAAGATTTAGAAGGTTGACTAAAAGCTTTCTTTAAATAATTCTCCAGAATAATTCTTCAACATGGCTAACTGCTATGGATATTGCCTTTTAGCTGGGATCTAGGTTCCCAAGTTCAAACTGATTACACAATCACATGCCCAATGAGGAGGTAATGTAGTTACTTCCTCTTCCCCCCAAACATTAGCAACATTTGCACAATATTTCTGAACAAGGAAGGAATAACAAGGATAATAAAATGTGCTTTCCTATTATCACCTATCAGGTCCTTTTTAATTGGCTTGAGAGCTGAACCCCCTCCTGAATTCTTAACAGTTATCCCAAAAACAAGTCTCTGGAGTAATTCAGGCACTTATTTGCTAAGTGGCCTGCAATTCCACAGGTGTAATTTTACATCTGACTCAGAGATCTGTACTTTAATGGTACAAATCTTGAATAGGTCTCCAGGGGCTTCACAGCAGATATGTAAATGGAAGTCTTTCCTTGTCTGTTTCGCTCCTCTTTGCATTGGGTTTTTGGGAGCTGGCATTTAAGGGGGCTGCAGGGAGGAAGGCTAGCAGTGAAGAGAGGGTGTGAAATCTCTTATTATTTACTGTATGCCTCAACAATTCAAATTTCCCATCAATTACCACCATGACAATACTTCCCCAATGTGCTTTGGCCTCACCAACCCATTTCTCAGTTCATCGAGTTTTTCCTGAAACTAATCAATCAGAGCAGGCTCATGTCAACCCCATGTCTCTGGCCTACAATTGGAAATCCAACAGGTACTCCCAGACTCTGTGATAAACTTGCTTCATCCTGTCAGACTCCTGCTCTAATCATCAAAAGCAGCTCTAAATGGTTGCATGCACTCGTTGCCCTCAGTGAAAGGCACCACCAATTTTATTGTCTGTTCTTTTAGCAGGCTGAGAAGAAAAGTCACCTGGGGGGTTCTGTAGGAACTTGTGCTGGCCAACTCACAAAATCAGTTCACACTGGGTCGTATTAAAAGCCTGAAATTGACGCTAGGGTCCCCCAAACTGTTCCAGTAAATTTCCATAAGAGGAAAATAATAACTGGTCAGGCTGCAACCTGTTGAGTGTTTCTCTCTTGAGGCAAGCCTTGCTGTAATTGCTGTGTGGGTTGGCTCATAGCATGGTACAGGTGTGTTATTTGCATATCAACTTGCTGTTGAAGTTATAGCAATGCTTCAGCAAGTTGTTCTGTGGATGGTAGGTGCCCCGAGGACTTGATGACATCTCCACATTCAAAGTCAAGGCTCAATGGTTCTTTGATTAAAAAGTGGAGAGGCTTTCAAAACTGATGCCAGGTTTTTTGACATAGGCCAAGTCGGTGAAGAGCCACGACAAGAGCCACTAGGACTCATTGTTGTAGGGTATATTAAGAATCTTGAAATTTCCTCTCTTCCTTTCTTGTACCAAACAGACTCAAGGAAAGGTTATTCAGAGTTCCTTCCTCACGTCTTCTCTTTTCCCAGGGCTGAGTTCTCTCTTATTTTCCTTTAGCTTTTTCTGCATTATCTTCAAGATTTTCTCCACAACTGCTCTTTTGCAACCCTACCTACTCCACTCATGACTACCCATCATTCTGGTTGGTATGAAGATACAAACTTTTTTTTTTTTCAAAAAAATGACAATTTTAAAATACTCCAAGCATTCACCATCTTCTGGGTCCCGCTAGAACACGGATTTCAAACTAGCGGCGTCACATTGCTGTCACGTGGCATATTGTGACATTTTTCCCCTTTGCGTAGCTGGGCTGGGCGTGGCCTGCATTTGATACATCTGGCCAGCAGACCGCCAGTTTGACACCCCTGATCTAGAAGAATCGTGGAGGTCCTGCAGACATCTTCCAAGTTCATTGTACTTCAGTGAAATCTTCCCTCACTGTCCACTTTCTTAAGGTAGATTCGGAGAGACATTCATGAGCTTTGCCCATCTGTTTCAAATAGTACATGTGAGCATGTTTTAAGTGGGTGCTTTGAATTACCTAAAAATGATGGCTTGGCAGTTAAACTTATGAAGATATATAGTAGCAATTCTTCCTGTATGAAACTCAAATATTTTGGCCACCTCGTGAGAAGGAAGGACTCACTGGAGAAGAGCCTAATGCTGGGAGCAATTGAGGGCAAAAGAAGAAGGGGACAACAGAGAAGGAGGGGGCTGGAGGGAGTCACTGAAGCAGTTGGTGGGAGCTTCAATGGACTCCAGGGGATGGTAGAGGACAGGAAGGCCTGGAGGTACGTGGACCATGGGGCTGCGATGGGTCGGACATGACTTTGCAACTAACAACAATTCTTCCTGTGAACAACAGTTACAACAGTTCTCCGAGTCTGTTTTAATTTGTTGAGTCAGTTTATAGTAATTATCTTCTTTAATGGTTGCACATCTTGCCCTTAGTTAGATTCCTAGGTATTTAACTTTCTTGACTATCTGAATATCTATCCTCTTCATTAACTCTTTTGTCTGTGTATCTGTAAAAATTTTAATTATCCCTACCTTGTTGGCCTTCCGCAAGGCCATGAAGGCCTGGCTTTGTCGGAGGGCCTGGAATTGACATGCCCACCCTCCTCTTCTGAAGGTTGTTGAATGTGTGTGAAAGGATGGATGGTTGTGTTTGATTTTTAAATTGTAATATATTGTTTTTTAATTGTTGTTAGCCGCCTTGAGTTCCCCTTGACTGTGGAAATGAGGCGGGGTATAAATCGAATAAAAATAAATAAATAAATAAATATATTTTTTTCCGTAATTATCTCTCACCTATACAGGTGCCAACTTCCCACCACCTGCTGAGAAGAATGACCACTTAGGTTTGGGTAGGTACAAATATTCACAGAACCAACTGGATTGCAGAATGTGCTACCTTTTCTTATTAACTTGGTTGCTTCTCTGTCAACAGTCTCTTGCATTAAGAAAGCTTCCTTCAATTCTCAGACTCACACTTGCACTTGTTCTGCAATTGTTTTTGCCACTATTTGCTGAGCAATCTCATGAGTTCATGAGCACTTCCTCCAGCTTGACAATGGGGAAGTTCAACAGTGAATGTCCTAAACAGCGGTCCTCATCCCTCTTGCAATAAGGGGGAAATTGCCACTGTACAGGGGAGCAGCAAATTCACTTCTCACATTGACTGGAGAATTTGAAGAGAGTATTCAGATTCCACCATATCTCTATTTCAGAAAGGAGGGGTGCATATGAGGGTCCAGGAGGTGGAACATCTGCCAGTACAAATCCACCCACAAGGGGGAATGGCATAGGTCTACTAGGAGACCATGAGTTCTAATACCACCCAAACACAAAACCAACTGGGTGACTCTGGGCCAGTCAACCCTCTCTCAGTCCTTGGAAGGAGGTAGTGACAAACCACTTCTGAAAATACTGCCAAGAAGAACTACAGGAACTTTTCCAGGGGTCACCAGGGGTCAACACTGACTCAAAGGTGCACAGGTGTGTGTGCACACCCGCGCACATACATTCACAATCTTTGCAAGGTCTTCTATGAGACAATAGCCGAGATAGAAATTAACTGCCAAAGGCCTCCTCAAAACTAATAGCATGATGGAGATGCCAAGGTATGATAAATTGGCACAAGCTGTATTTCTGGAAAACGCCTTGGTCATTGAAACAGGCATGGACTCTTTTTTAATCACTTCATTAGGGTTACATATCTCAATTGTCAAAGGGCTTGGGGTATAAGAAACAGTAGGGACAACTATTCCCCATCCCACTTCTGAGAACTCCAGTGTATGACTAATTCTAAGGTGATTTTTCCAACAGTCAATTTACAAGATCGCACCTCTTCGCTTCAATGGTAAGAGACCCCATGCTGATAGAGGTTACGTGTATGTGTAACTGAGAAGCAGATTTTTGTAACTCATCCAAGATCTGCAGTACCTGGGTGTTTAGAGTGGAGTCCCCATCACAAAAACATTAGCATATTGTGCTGCTACCAGTTTATATTAGTGGAGTATTTGATCAGTTATCCTCCCATTGAATGAAACTATAGCACTGAGTCCTAATGCACAGGCATGCATGTATAAATGTGCCAAAGTAGGATTGTTAATATTGCACATAAAGGATGCAATGCCTCAGGGGTTTCAATTACATTTTCTTTCCCCTTCAATGGGAAGCCAACAACAAAAAATGTTACATGCATCATATAAAACATTATGGAATAACAATTAAACATTATGGAATAACAATTTAAATGCCCAGCATGCTTCCCCCACATTTTTTTTCCTGCTTTGGATTTAAGTGTTCTTATGTTCTTTTTTTGGCAGCTGATTAAATGTATGAAATTCTAGATGAGTTAGTGACTTTCAGGCATACCTGCATTCCCAAGAAGCATACAGTAATTATCCCATCACCACCCTTAAAGACTAGAGGAAAAGATTATATAAATTGTGTTCGCTTTATATTCATTGTTGCAGCTAAATCCTGCCTTTCTCGGTGACGTCTTGGTTTCTATAGTAACTAGTGTACTTGAGCAGAAAAATAATAGGGAGAGAAAAACACAGAAATGCTGAAAACACAACATACATGTGGCAAAATACAGGGCATCTCACATCCAGTTGCACCACTGTTGGGTAGCATTAAGTATGTTTTGTCAGTGTTCCTGCTTTTGGAACTAGTATCCAAAATAATATTGCCATTTTTCAGAGAAGAGTGAAGAGCATAGCCATCCACAAATTAGAGAACAAAGAGACAGCATGCAGTGCATATTCAGTACATATATAGATAATGTTTATACTGTATCTATGTCCCTGGATAAATAGAAAGACAGTAATATACTTACCATTATCATCATACATGATTCTGGTTTATTTCCCCAGATACATGCGAAAATCTAAATAAAACAGTATGACCCACGCAGAAGGGGAGGTGGCAGATATTTTTATTTTATCTGTGAGAGAGATGGGCAGTCTCCAAATTCTATATATACATTTTATAAATAAATAACATTTGGTGCTTTCCCAACTTTCTCATAGACTGACATGGAAAATCCTAAAGTGTGCCAAAATACAAAAGTAGTTGAGGGCAAAAACCTTACTAGTGCTGGGAATTAAAACATCCTAAGAATTGAAAGCATGATTTAAACCTCCCATTTAGATTTAAACCTTCCATTAATTTTGTTGAACACACTGGACAATTTAATTTTGACTGAAAAAGTGAATTTCCTCTGGCACTTTGGAAGAAGCTCTGGCTACAGATGCCAGGAAGAAGCATCACCAGTAAACTGATTTCTTTCATGCTTTTCATAGTAAGTCATCAGTTTCATATATTAGAGATCAAACACATTGTGACAGCATTTTGTGGTTGGATATGAATACAACTGAGTGGTAAAATTTATTTTTAATTTGAACTAGGTTCCTTGTTGTGTATCTAGCATGTGGGTCCCTATGTAATTTCATGGGGGAAGGTTTTCAGTAATAGACTGTCCAAAATCCTTACTATGGTACCAGTAGTTCTAAAAGAATCTTAGCCACCTTCCCCAGCATCTTCTTTTATGATGTTTGGGGTAGTTTTAAACTATTTTAAACTAAGAGTACAAGATACCAGACTTCCAAGTGGAAAAAAAATCCAATAATTCAACAGAAAATTTAAAAAATGCATTTTGCCGCTGGACTGAGTTTATGTTTATTCCATGTCTTGATTTCAATATAATTTGTTTATCTCTAGCTTCTCTATGTATTGAAGAAATCTGAAGCAACCCCAATCCTATGTGTCAGTGGAAAACAGTGCACTCTGTGTACTAAGAGAAATCTAAAATAGTTATCCTAGTCCAAAATCCCATATAATGTCCAGGAAATACATGGACTAGTACATGACTAGTGGTCCAAGCCTATGTTTAAATCACTGTGTCACAAAGAGGCTATTTAACGTATCAAAGAGGGTTTATGGATAGCTAGGTTTAAATCTCTGTTCATTATGAAAAAAATGGATACATGATATTCAGTCAGTCCGTTTTTCTAAGCCTAAACGAGGCATGTCCAATCTGCAGCACCACAGACCCCATGTGGCCCTGGACAGCTAGTAATGAGGTCCCACAAGATCATAGACTTTTAACATTATGATGTGATGTGTTCACATTAACTATATATTTTATATATAATATAGTTGGGCTCCACTCTTCTATTACAAGAAAAATACAAAAGAAATAGACAGACATAAAACACTCTGGTTCATACTAATGTTGAAATAAGGCAAATTTTGGGGACTGGATCAGTTGCCTGCTGGTAGTGATTGTGTTTCATCTGATTTTAATTATACAATACCAAATGCCAGTGATCCACTTTGTACAAGACCATTAATGGCATGTTGACTCACAAATAGCACATACTCTAAGACGTGATGGGAGAAGCGGACTAGGAGCTATTTTTTTTATATATAATCAGTGATTCATTTCCTATAAAAGAAAAATAATCCAGTTCCATCTGCTCTCAGCTCATAATAAATTGAAAGACACGATGCTGGTGTTAAGATTTTGCAGACGTATGTGGCAAACCTCAGATACTACTTCTTAGCAACATCAATTTTGCTTTCATAGTGAAGCACTCAGTAGTACTGGAATCACCTCACTTTGTTTGTTAATTAAATAAATAAATAAATAAATAAATTTATTGGCTGTCCATCTTATTTCAGAGTATCTCAGGGCAGCTTGCAACCAGAAAACAGTAAAAACTGTAAAAAGATAAAAACATAAATAGGATACAACACACAGCCAAATACAGCTGCCCAATTAAAAGATGTGGAAGGTAGGAACAGGATGGAGTGTGGAAGTGGGATCTGTTGTTAACCAAACAACCAACTCCTCCATGATGCTTCCCCATTAGAATTTCAATCCAACTCTTTAGGCTTTTATGGAAGCCAACCTCACTCTGGTGGGGGGTGGGCAAGATGTTCCAGAGGATGGTTGCAATGGCAGAGAAAGCTCTTCTCCTGGAACCCGTCACCTGGAAAACTGGGGCTGATGGGGCCCATAGCATGCCTCCTCTGCCAACACCCAATAGGATGAGGTAGTTCCTCAAGAAACCTGGACCCATGTCACGAAGGGCTTTAAAGATGATTACCAACACTTTCAATTGCACCCAGAAGCAGACCATCAGCCAATGCAGTTCCTGAAGCAGTGATGTTATGTGGGCCAATTTCTGCATGCTCTTCAAGGTTAGCCTGGTGTAGTTGACAGAAATAAGATCCCAACAGTAATTTAAGTCTAACATGAACCAGTGTTTTGCAACCTCAGTAACTTTAAGCTGTGTGGACATCAACTCCCAGAATTTTCCAGCCAGCAAGCACTTTAAGTCCATACATTTTAAAGTTTCTAAGCTTAAGAAACACTAAGCTAATTAACTGCACCGAAAAAGTGCAGTATAGCAACATCTGGAGCACCACTGGTTCCCTACAACTGGTCTATATTAGTGCAACATTTACTAAACAAGCAACAAGAGTTTCTGTCCCGCTGGGACAGAAGCTCAAGCTGACTGGTCTGATTATGGCAAAGAATCAGGCCTACATTCCTGCCTTGTTTTCCTATACTACTGTTTAATACTCCCAGCTTGGCAGATTGGTTGGTAACTCACACCTAGAAATGTGGGGAACCTCCTCAGTAGCTGAAAGATGAGAGTTTCACCAACATAGTATACCAGTATTTGGCTTACCAGTGTAGGAAGAGTTCCCAGAGATATAATATATCTCATGCCTTGAAATACTTGATTTATGAATGCAACTACATCCAATTATGTAAAGTTGGTAGGGCAGCCCATGGTGGGGATATTTGCCATGATTATAACCATGCA
Organism: Boaedon fuliginosus; assembly: GCA_027560395.1. NCBI lineage: Eukaryota > Metazoa > Chordata > Lepidosauria > Squamata > Lamprophiidae > Boaedon > Boaedon fuliginosus. The sequence continues at coordinate 60,761 of JANHGC010007991.1, forward strand.
GAGGAGCAGGAGGAGAAGGAGAAGGAGGGGGTAGGGAATACCTTTTATGGATGCTTTTAGTTTTGTATATTATAAGCCACCTTGAGTCCTGAGAGTAAGCAGCATACAAATGCTGATAGCTACATACAATAAATAGATAATGAATGAAGGTCAATATACAGGATCCATTTGCTGTTATTCTATGGCTAACGTTAGACAGGGGAACTGGAAAAAGCAAGGAGAATTAGGCTATCAAAACTATAACTGGATAGCACAATAATACAATAATAATAATTTATTATTCATAATATATATAATATAAATATAAATAATATAAAACATTATTCATAACAAATAATAAATAAATACTTATATGTGACAAAAGAAAGCAAAGGTAGTGCCAATAATAATAGGCGCCTTCCCAAAACACCTGGAACACTGCTTGAACTTGCAGTTGTATGCACAAAAATCTAGAGTATTGGTGAGGATAGAAGAAACTAGGGAGCACACCTAAAAATTGTAGCATAGAAGAGGAAGAGATCTCTCTACCTCCCAAAATGCCTTTACAATCCAGAACTTACAACTGACAGTTTTAAGTTTTACTATTTCCTTTTCAACTATCAAATAGCTTTTATTGCCTTCATACAAATCTGCCTCCTCCTTTTGACTGGAGGATGTATTTATTCAGAAAAGCAACTGTCGGGTCCGACATCGACGAGGGGGGAGGCGTTGCTGGGCGTTCCTGGAGAGAGCCGTCCTGCTCGTCGTTGGCTAGATTCTACTCACTTCCAGGTGTGTGCGCGGGCGGGTTGGTGGAGGCTGGCGGGGGGTTTTCTACTCACTTCCGGGTGTGCGCGTGC
>JANHGC010007991.1:67196-78931 GCA_027560395.1 Boaedon fuliginosus
TTGGAAATGTGATCAGCAGAATGGCACATTCTATCATATGTGGTGGGTATGTTTGAGGGCAAAAAATTACTGGTGCAGAGTTAAAAGATGGATTTGGGAGGTGACGGGACAAAAGATAGATTTGAAACCAGAAGTCTTCTTATTAGGGATGTTATCCTGGAAAATTAACAAAAATATTTATTATTTTACTATTCACATAATAACAGCAGCCAGATTAAGTTATGCACAAGAATGGAAAAAAAGGGAAATACCGACAGAGGATAAATTAATCATAAAAATCCTGGAACGCACAGAGTTGGCAAAATTAACTATGGTGTTAAAAGATAGGGGGGACACAGACTTCTCTCAAATTTGTGATAAATGGTACAATTGGCTGGAAAGGCGGGAAAAGAACCAGAAAGGACACTAAAACTCAACAATTGCTGATTGGTTGCTGTCAGAGGTCCTAGCTAGCAATGTAGGTTGTTTGTGCAAAGCTTGGTTTAGTCCTGTTGGCTGATGCAATGAAAGGGGCTTTGGGCATTTAATGGTTTTGTCCTTATTTGAGTCTGAGAGTGTAATCCTATTGTGTCCTTTATATCGTTGCTATGCAGAATAGACTGGCTCAGGCCCGTCTAGGTGGGGGGTGAGTTTCTGCCTCAGTTTCTACTTCTAGTGTATCCCAAAATATTTCAATTCTCTAGGGGGAGGGGTGGGTTATAATTTTCTACACTTTGACCTCAGTGTTTCTCAAACTTGGAATTTTCAAGATGGGTGGGTGCCATACTGGCTGGGGAATTTTGGGAGTTGAAGTCCACACATCTTAAACCTATCAAGTTTGAAAAACACACTTTCTACAACAATTACTCCAGGTAGCTAGTTGAGAACTCTGGGAGCAGCAGTGTTAAAAACATCTGGAGGGTGCCAGGTAGAGTGGTTTATGGAGAAAGTCCACCAAGCTTTGAGGAGTTTCAAAAAGGCATTCTTCGTGAAGGACTCTGTCTGTGGAAGCCTTTGCTGCAAAGCAATGTTTCCTATTTTCCCCCGTCAAATATTATTTCTGTGTTTTCCATGAGGAATATTTGTGTGGTTGCCATATTTGTCCTCTCCATTCTGAGGATAAACTGCAGTGAAACCACACTGATTTTTGGACCTATCCAGTTAGGTCCTATCTTCAGCCTGCAGAAATGAAAGAATGCACTGAAAGCCTCACAACCTCCATGATGTTGTTTAAGGTATATCACTGATTATCACCAGACTGATAACTGGTTTTCTTAGTTCAATTCCTGCTTATTCCTGCCGGCTTTGCCTATCAAAATGCTTAGAATGAATGTTCCAGTTCCAGGAGATCTCCATAATGGATTAGTACAACATATAGATGCATACAAAACACACTCACACTCAATCACATGGTAGCATACACTTGAATTCCAATTATTTCAGTAGTCTGTGTCTCAAATTGTACAATTATCTGCATAATTTGCTTTTAGAGTAGCCAGAGAAAACTGAGCCAGAGAGAAGATGGATAAGAGTTGGTACAATTGCCTGGGTACAGATCAGGGCTTATATCTTACCCCGTCATCAGGACCAGCAACCATGACTGAGGGTTCGAAATGGACAACATTGCCCTCTATCGATCTCCACTTGCTCCTAAAGCAACCCTCCACCCACAGGAGGCCTGGTAACCCTCAGTCTAGGCTGAATATCTTGGAAACTGTTGCCAAAATACTTCAGTCCAGATAGGATTTTCCTATCGGTTTACAGTCAAGCTGGAACGAGTATAAAACAGGAACAGCTTAAACAGTAAGTCTGGATATGCCCTGGATTTGCTTCATGTAGAATGCGTTTAGCTTAGATGAGGAGTCACATGTCTATTTAGATGTGCATTTTAATCCCGAGATAAATGACTTAATTTCATGAAGTCCAGGGTTCAGTTACAATGATGCTTTGATCAGAACTATTGATCTGCGGTCAGAGATTAACCTTCAAGAAATAGGAGACTACCATAATTCAATTATGTAATGAAGAGATAATCCACTTTTCTGAATTTTCATTAAGAGAAGATGGAGCTCATGGACAACTTGTTTGGATTGTGTCATAAGGGTGTCCTAGAGAATAAATAGTAGTCACTGTTTCTTGGATAATTTCCAATATAGATAATTATCAAGTGCAATGCGCTAGTTACTCTTCCCTGTAGTTTCAGTTAATCAAATTGCGGTCATACTCTGTGGGGTACTTGCACTGTGCTTGTTAAATAGCTACAGCTTCTCCTTGCTTTGGAAACTCTGCCTTTTCTTGGTGTAGCTGAATATGCACATATTCTCAGCCCTTTGAGGTAGGCCAGATAGGGAGATAGACACCACATAAACTACTGGAAGGCTCCAGTAGTTAAAGGTATCATGAGAGAATCTTGAAAGCTTGCCAGAGTTTCCCTTTGTCTCCTCTTATACCCAACAGAATCAGGGTTATTTGAAGTCTCATCCTAACACTACAACTTTCAGTTGTGCTTTGGAGTCTTTTTTATCTGCTGACGGTTGTTGCATTATTTTTGCTAATGTTACCTCTGCCTTCACTACGCCTACGCTTAAATGGTTGACAGAATCCCCAAGAGTAAATCAATATCATTTCCACCAACTTAACAGACCAATGTCAATTTATCTCAACCAGGGAGCCAGATTAAGCCCCTGGAACTGAATTATTTCCTCTATTAATGTTGCTATAAATAGCAGCTAATGATATAAAATATTACGGTTATTCATTTGGACTTTTCAGGTCAGTTTTCCAAACAGTGAACTGCTTCATGCTGATTTTTTAATACAGCCACAGCACACAATTTCCTTTTCACTGTAACATGTGCCCATCCACAGGAAACTCACAACAGGCATGCGGCCTTGTTTGTCGGGTTTCAAAAAAAAAAAAAAAATAGGCGTTACTTTTTTAAAAACCCTGTGGAGTCAAGAATCTCTTTGGTTTCCTTTTACAGTATGAGTTGAAGGGGTCGAAGAATTGAATATTGGTCTCATTCATATATATGGCAGCACATGCATACACACACACACACACACATACTGTATACATACACACATGCACACACACACACACACTGCTTGCCTGATGCTGGCAGAACTAGCTTTCTTTTAGACAGGGTGAAGTTGATGCCTTGGGCTGTAGGGGAGCAGAAGACTTTCCTAGTTCTAAAGATTCACATGAGAATGTTTGAATTCAAGACACAAATGAAGCATCTTGTCTTTTGCCTCAGAAAATCGCTAGCTTTAGCTCTCTTGATGCCAACCTAGGAGTCTTACGATATGCCTGACATGGTGCTAGACAGCAAGGAAAGCCACCAGAAGATATTATACAGAATGCTACCTTGTTGACATTTCTCTGGGTCAACTTTTCTTTCAGGAAATAAATAGGGTTGAAATACATGTGCCATTACATCTCAAGGGTTTTTTTTTTAATATTTCCCCCTCTTCACTGTTTTGTGGAAGAAAGATGCAATTGTGAAATAAATGAGAGAGAGACAGACAGAGAGAGAGAGAGAGAGACAGAGAGAGAGAGAGACAGAGAGATACACAGCGAGAGCTCTTCAAGGGCCTTTCTGAAGGACAAAGAGCTCAGAAAACTCCTAAGTATAAACAGCATAATAGGATATAGAAATGTCCAACAAAAATTGCTGTTACTTGAAAAAAAACTTTTAATCTTTTTTTAAAACCTATTTTACCAAATGAACTTTTGTTCTCTACTTTGCATGTTCAACAGGCATTGTGAATATGATCACATTGAGATTAATCCTTTCTTTTTTTAACACCTGAAAATGTAATGTTTTGATTATTGCTAGGCCAAAATATCCAGGACTGTTGTTGTGACAGACCCCCTGTGAAGACTGTGTATTTTGGGGAGTAGGCACATTTTAAATAAAAAGTCATCAAGGATTTGATTTCCATTGTGTAAAGGAACAACAAAGATGCCATTGCTGCAAGTAATAGCTGGCCTTGTTCCTCGGACGGGATGCCCCTGAGAATGACATAATACAGCAGCTAAGAATAGCAGAACTGTGGCACCAGTTGGCTTGTTTATTTAATAGGGAAAAAAGACTTTTGAGTGACCCCTTCTGTATTAGAGTGGGGGTGGGAGACCACTTCAATGTATGAACCTGTGAAAATCAACAACTGAAATTCTTCTTTCAGATCATACAACTAAACACGAATTTGTGGAGCAACATGGACAACAATCCTGCTAATATTCCCTGAAACATCCATATTTATTTTTTCTTAGCTCCAGTTAGGAAGTCCCATTATTCCTGTGAATCAGTGCACAACATTTTTTGTTCTGTGCAGAGCATTTTCTGTTATGTTTTCCAGTTTACTAAAAGGTTGTAGTTTTTGCTTCTCCTTTCAAATGAAGTGTTCCTCAACTCTGATACATTTCACTGGTTTCTATTTCCTCCGATCATATTAAACGTTCATATAAGAGCAACGTTTGATATAGCAGTGTAATTGGATGCCCTATATGAAAAGAATATAATCTAGCATGATTAATTGATTGATTGATCAGGTCAAGCCATCAAGTCAAGGAGTCATCCAAACTCCTAGTGAAATCATAGATAGATTTTCCTCCATGACAATTCATCCTTAATATGTTCTTTCAGGTCTTCCAAAGGTGCCCCTATCACCCCTGTAACTGAATCCATCCTCTTCTTTTCTTTCTTTTCTTTTCTTTTCTTTTCTTTTCTTTTTTCTTTTCTTTTCTTCCTTCCTTCCTTTCTCCTTTTCCCAGCAATGAAACCTTCTTCAGAGAGCCAGGTCTTTGCTTAATCTTTCCAAAGTGGGATAGTTTGAGCCTACTCCTTTCTGTCTCAAGTAAGAACTCTGGGTCAATTTGTTCAAGATCTATTTGTTTGTTTTCTTAGCGGTCTACAGTACTTTCAGGAAAGTTCTCCAACACCAAAGTTGAAAAGTATCAATCCATTACTGCTTCTTCAAAACTTTCACTTCTATGGAGTGTCACAAAGAATAGCAAGGTTTGCACAGTTCTGATTTTCATAAATACAGATATGTCGCAGCATTTGGATATCTTTTCCAAACTCTTCATGGTTGCTCTACCAAGTGATACTCTGAGTCATATTTCTTGACTGCTTGTTCCTTTACTGCTGAAGGGTGATCCTAAAAATCAAACTTTTTACCACTTTAATATCATTATTCTCCATTTTAAGGCAGGTTTATGTTGTCATTAATTTGGCTTCCTTTATGTTTAATTTTTCTCCCATGTTTTCACTGTGCTTTTTTTATTACTGGAGGATACATATCCTTCCCATTTTTTCAATTAGAGTAGTGTCATCAGCATAGCATAGATTATTGAAATTTCTTTCTCTAATTTTATTCAATGCATATATATATATATATATTCAGCATGTAGGTTGAATAAATAAGGAGAGAGTCTACACCTTTGTCTCCTCTGACAACCTAAAGTCAATCCTGTTTTGCCATGTTCTGTAATTTGGTACTATAACTTTCTAATTTGTACATAAATTTCTTATGAGAACAATCAGATGTTCTGGGATCTACCAGTAGCATTGTTACATCGTGTTTTATTATTAAAGACGGTACTGGGGGCAGCTATTAAGTACCAAGCTATGTTTCTTATAATTGTATGTTTTAACTATCACTCATTTTATAAGTGTAAGATTCCATATAAAGGAAAGAAAAGGGGATTGGTGGTTTTCTTTTCTTGCAGACTACCAAATTTCCAAACTTAGTAACTCGAACAGTGAAGTTTGGTAATCAAATTCTGCAAGAATACTACCAAGTTTAGAGACCATCATGGACCTCACAAAGAGGAATTCATCTGACATTTTCAAATTGTTTTTGCTATAACAACAAGTAACATACTATGTTCTATGAAATCTCAGTAACAATTATAGTATTATTTTATACTATCTGTGATTTGTACAGAAATCAGCTGATACAGAATTATAATAATTCAATCTCTCACATACAAAACATGCAATGATTTCAGAAACTAGAGAGAAGTAGGACAACCTGTCACTTACACATGAGTTATTGTTTTTTTCCTGCAACATTTGCTGAGAACATTTACCTGACACTTTGATGGAAGCTGGTAGTATGACACTTACTAATCTTAGAATGGAATCTCTTCTGAAGCTGAGGCACTGTAGATTTTGAAGGGGGCAGTGAAAGGGCTGATGTGACTTCTCCGAACTACTCCAACTGACCCATTCCTCCATCAGTTTCTAGTTGCCTGTGACAACAACACTGTTGTTCCCTCAGTCTCTTACCTTGGCATCATCTCCTTTGTGACCATCATACGCAGAATCTAATGCACTGGCTGGCTAGGCAGTGCTGAAGAATATACATATGATTGTAATTTTATTTTTTTGAAAAATATAAATGGCAAGCATTCCTCGGCCTTGGCCATGTAGCCAAGGCCACCATCTGCTTGGTTCAGCTGTCTGTTGTTTATCTGTTGAAAAGAGTGTGTTCCAGCTCTTTCAGTCAGGATTGGCTGCAGGATAGTGGCAACATTTTTATCTGATGGAGGTTTGTGACAACAACACTGTTTATTTATTTATTTATTATTCATATTTATACCCCGCCTCTCTTCACCCAGAGGGGAACTCGAGGCGGCTTTGTCACACAGTCCCATCCAACTTCCAACTGTTTGTGCTAAACAGCCCCATTATATTGAGGAGTTGTTTCATGAATGTCAAAGCACTTGCCCATATTAGAAGGAGAAATCTTTCCCCCGTCTATTTCCTTCTTCTTGTTCCTTTCACCTCAGCCTGCAAAGGTGTTGTTTTCCTTTTTCTTTTGCACATACTATAGGTGAATGCTAAGGAGCTTCGACTTCCAGCCAGGACTGTCAAGAGTCAATCTTTAGATATGCATTCTATATGTATCCTATTGTGACTAGTACTACTGTGACTATTGAAACACAACCTGTGGGGAAAGCTTTGTTCTTGCTGTCAGCGCCTCACCAGCTCATGGCACTTTCCAATCCATTAAATGTGGGGGTGGATTTTGAATGTTTGATCCTTTGCGTTATTGGTCTAACACTAGAAATGTTATGCTTCATTCACTTCAGTGGGAAACAAATGCAGGGATGCTTACTGACCCAGGCAGTCAAAGACTGTCTTCGTTCCTCTTGTTCAGGTCTCTCCTTCGTGCCAGTGGTCTGATTCTTCTCTTCTTACTGTTTTGCAGTTCATTGATTTCTGAATAAACACAGATAGGCAAGGCTCCGGTGTGTTTACATTTGTCCTGCCTGATTGCTTGTAATTGTTATATATTTATTAATTGAAATGGTAAAAATTTTAAGTACATATCCTCAAGGGGTGCTAGGAGGAAACAGAAGCATCACTGAACTGACTTTAGAAGATAAGAACGAAAGTTTTATTTAAGGACATGTTGCAACTACTATCTGAGATAAGCTTTGCCTTTGAAACTACTGTAAAAAAAAAAAGAAATGAGCAAAAATGTTATAATCCATGAGTGTAGATTAGCTTTATCTATGTATATATATCTATGTGTTTATCAGCTCTATTAACAGACTTATTTTTCATTTTTTACTATTTGCTGAAGGGACTTTATATTTCCAAATTAAGTTTCATTTCCTAGGATTTGTGCCCAGAAAGATACACAGCATCAGCATTTTCCCACGTAAGTTTGATTTGTGGGGACAGCAGAAAATGAACAATTTAGGAGAAGTCACTCTTTTTCTCCAAACATTGCTGGTGAGTTCAGGTAGGGGAGACAGAGACAAGTCTAAAACAAATGTGAACTTTCTTTGTTAACTGAAAGGGGACTTAAATCAAAATTCTCAACATTACTGGTTCTGGAATGATATTACTTCTAGCGGGGATTCCTAAAATATTTGTCTGCACATTAAAATTTACCTCTGGAGGAGAATAAAAGGAAAATGTGTTTATAAGGGCTTTGGTTCTTTTTGTTTAAATACTATGTGGAATTTTGTTGTGGTGCATTTAGAGTTTTCCAGAAATGTTTATCACATGAATTGAACTGAATTATTTTCTTAAGAGCAGGAAGAGAAAATTGTGCTTGAGTTGAGTTATATGATGTTTGAGTTATAGCTGTACTAGGTTACATGTTTAAATAACAAGCCGGACTTGCATAATTGGTTCTGGCAGCTAAAGAGAAGGTGTTGAATTACATGAGGAGTTTTCCTAAAGTTTGTTGAGAGGGAAAACAGGCACAAACATATATATACAAAAGCACAAGCAATGTGGACTTGCTTTTCTGGAAATATTATTTCCAACTCTAAAGTAAAATATTTCTATTCTTTGTGAGATACAAAGAACCTTTGGTAAATTTAAAACAAGCAACATTGTCCAGGCAGCCTTTATATCAACAATGTGGAAATAATTTAAGTGAATTGATGTTGGTGGGTGGAGGAATTATATAAGATTTGGGGGGGTTGGAAAAGAAAGTTGAGGGCAATTATGGGGAACATTATAGAACTACTGTGTGGGATAAAAGTGGAACTGGCAAAGAAAGTGAGTGCAAAGATTATTCAACAGATGTTAAAATTAATAATACTTATGTCTGAGTAGGCATAATTAGGATTATATTGTTAAATGGAACCAGTTATGAAAAAAATAAAAGAAGATCTACATTGGGGGGAGGAGTTACATCTATATGGAGGGAAATATGCAGTGGGGTACCCCAAGGCTCTTTAAAACATCTGTCTATTCTGACCTTTTTCACTTCTGCACACCTCTCTAGGCCACTTTATAATTTGACTTTACTTTTTCATTAACCCAAAATCTAAAAACAAAAAGTATGATGCCAACAAATAAAGGCTCTTAAACCTTCATTGACGAAGATATTGAAGAGTACAGGGCCTCTTCATTATTCTTCAATATCTTCATCAATGATTTCAAAAAGGGGAAAGGGGAACTCATCAAATTTATAAATGACACCAAGCAGTCAGAAATAGCCAATATTCCAAAAGATAGTCTCAATATACAGAGGACCTTGCCAGACCTAAAGACTAACTAAATTAAATTCAGGGCTGAGAAAAGTAAGATTTTACATTTAAGCAAGAAAAACCAAAATAATAGGTGGTACCTGGTTCGATAGTAGTAACTGCAAGACAGATATTGGAGTCCTAGTGGACAGTCACTAAAATATGAGCCAATGGTATGTTGCAGATGACAAAAAAACCCAACATATTCTTAGGTTGCATTAACAGAGGGACAGAATCAAGATCATGTGAGGTATTAGTTCCATTTTATATTGCTTTGGTAAGACCACACTTGGAATATTGCATCCAGTTTTGCTTGTATGCTATAAAAAGGCTGTTGAGACTCTAGAAAGAGTGCAGTAAAGAGCAACACAGATGAGTAGGGGAGTGGAGGCTAAAATATACGAAGAACGATTGTTGGAACGGGTATGACTAGTTTAAGAAGGACTAGGGGTGGCATGATAGCAGTGTTCCAATATCTCAGGGGCTGCCACAAAGAAGAGGGAGTAAAGCTATTCTCCAAAACACCTGAGGGCAGGACAAAAAGCAATGGATGGAAGCTAATCAAGGAGAGAACCAACCTAGAACTAAGGAGAAATTTCCTGGCAGTGAGAATCATTAATCAGTGGAACAAGTTGCCTCCAGAAGTTGTGGGTGCTCCAACACTGGAGGTTTTTAAGAAGAGATTGGACAACCATTTGTGTGAAATGGTATAAGGTTTCTGACTTGAGAGTGGGTTAGACTAGAAGACCTCCAAGATCCCTTCCAACTGTTATTCTGTTACAGTATATACGGCTTAGTTAAAAAAAAACCTGCTGATCACTACGTGAAAGGGAAACTTTATTGCATGACTGAAAATGTGGAACTGTCATTATTCTTTTAAAACTAATAGCAACTCATACTGACATCTAACTTTCCAAAACTTCCTCTTTTAAATGCATTTTATTTCCATAATCATCAGCATGGTTGCAACTTGTGTGCTGCTTTAATTGATTTCAGTAATGTGCACACTCTGCATTCATTCATCTTTTAAGAATTATTACCATCATGAAAAGATCATGTTGTAATTTTCCCTTTTTTGTGTGTGGGGGGGGATATAGAGAGTAAAAATCACCTCACCGTTTTCTTGTATATTTTTCTTCCTTTTTTTACTGCATTATCCCATAGCCAAATTAGGATTCACAAAAATTAGTAAAATATCTGGTGTAAGTGAAAATTGTTTGTATATATCAGACACTGTATAGAAGGTGTTAATAACTTGAGGGAACCATGAGTAATGGAGATCACAAGAGTCTGCTTGTTGATTTATGACCTGTGTCACCCATTTCCGCTGGGAATGAGATACAAGTATATGTGTTTGTAAAATGCAATCTGATAGTGCCTTTTATTGCAAAAATGCTTGAATGACCAAAAAAAAGTGTTTTGAGAGAAAATGCATATTGAATTACCTATTCCAAATGATACCGGAATATTTGTTGGCATTATAATTTTTGTTTTTAGATCTTGGGTTAACGAGGAAGCAAAGCCAAATTATAAGGGTTAGTTTATGAGGTGGCATAAGGAATGAAAAGGGTCAGAAATAAACGGCTTTTCCTTGGCGGGCTTAAAGGAAACAGGCCCTTCTTGAAAGAAAGCTATTCCCACCAGAAAGAAGGTGCAGATGGACTTAGTGGCTGGTTCTCAGCAGAAGTTCTAGGTCAAATCCTGATCTTTGACACCCAATGATGCAATTGTAGCTATTTTGGTAGGCTAGCCCCTTAACAGTCACCTAATCCCTGGGTCAACATCTAACACCAAGCCATGGTTCATTTAAAGTTTCTTGAATAAAATTCAATGACTAGTTTTCATAAAATGCTAATAATAATGTGATTTATTTCATACCGGCATAGTAGTATATTGTACGAAGCCTGTTTTTCATTCCCTCTGAACCTCTTCCTGCTTGCCCATTTTACTGTATTCTGTTAATTTCCTTTATTTATTTTAACCTTTTGATTGCCTTAGAGTGGAATTCTGAGTTTCTTGGAGGAAAATCACATAAACATAAACTATTTTTCCCCATGTAATTCAGAAGAGGCAACCAGATAAACTCTTTATGGATTCTATTATTTTGTAGATTATGACTGTAAGAAATTGGGGGCCAGGATAAGGTACATATAAAATCTGAAGTGGACAGTCTGAGGTTTAAGGAACCAGATCATTTCCAATCATATTTTTGTATATCCCTGGGAGGGGTACAAATGCCAAACACCTGAGGCATGCATTTAAAAATGAGGTATACAGGTAGTCCTTGACTTACAACAATTTATTTAGTGACCGTTTGAAGTTACGATGGCACTGAAAAAATTGATTTATGACCATTTTTCAAACTTACAACCATTGTAGCATCCCTTCGGTCATGTGATCAAAATTCAGATGGTTGGCAACTGACTCATATTTATGATGGTTGCAGTGTCCCGGGGTCCTGTGATCACCTTTTGCCACCTTCTGATAAGCAAAGTCAATGGGGAAACCAGATTCACTTAACAACCGTGTTACTAATTTAACAACTGCAGTGATTCACTTAACAAATGTATCAAGAAAAGTCATAAAATAGGGCAAAATTCACTTAAAGAATTTCTCACTTACCAACATAAGTGAGATTATTTTGGGGCAATTGTGGTCCCAAAATTTGAGACATTTTGGGCTCAATTTGTTTTATTTATTTATTTATTACATTTTTATGCCGCTCAATTCCCAAAGGACTCTGGGCAGCT
>JANHGC010007991.1:106205-118559 GCA_027560395.1 Boaedon fuliginosus
GTTCTAGAAAAAAGCTTGTAAAAACAAAGATCACAGAAAACAAAGGGAAAAAGTCTTCTATCATGTTAGGTATCAGTATTGGAAATAATGCTCACTCACAGATTTCACCTTGAAATCAATCTAATTTTGAAGCAACTTTCCAGAATTTCATGCTGGCATATTACATTAGAGAAAATTATGGTATTACATTTTTTAGCTCTAACTGTTCCTTAAATTGCTTCTTACTTATGCCCAAAAGTTCTTCATTTCTTCCCCCTTTCCCCATTTGCATCATTATTTTTCTTTGTTTTGCTTTGCTTTGCTTTGCTTTGCTTTGTTTTGTCCTTTTCTGTTTTGTTCTGTTCTGTTTTGTTTTATTTTTATTTTTTTCTTTTTCTGAAACAGGAAGAGAAAATCCTTTCTGGAGATACTCCTCTTCATGTAAGTGTTTTTTATGCTTGTTAATAAAAACATTGTAATATTAGCAATATAGGCTTAAATATTCAGAATCCAGATGTTTATCATCTGCTCATAGATAATAAAATCCATATCCTCAACATAACACATCTATGATATGCAGCTGAAACAGTATTTTCAGATCTCAGATATGGATTAGAACATGTTGCCCAGTTAAAGTCTAGTTATTTCGATGCCTATGTACCTAGACTGAGTCATAATCAGAAAGTGGGTGCAAATCACTCCTATTTTGCACATAATTTCCACAACATTCCCCAATTTTTAAGTCTGTAGATAACCAGTTTACCATACCTCGTATTAACAAGCGGGTGTGTGTGTTTCTTGCTTAAAGTTACAATCCAGTGTGCCCCATTCATATATTTGGAGGACCAACATGATAAGCTTGTGCTGAAATCCTAAATATATTTACTTCAGTAGAACGTAATTCTGAATAAATTTTCTTAAGATTGCACCACAAGACAATATTCAATGGTAATAGAACAAGCCAGCATAAAATTTCCTACTTCCAGTCTTTGGCTAAGATATACTTTGTTTTTTTAGGTTCTGCTCTATTTGTAAGGTTCTTTATATGGATAAGACTTCAAGTAATATTCCACAGCTCCTTCTATAATTTATTGTGTTGCATATATCAACATTTAGCAGCCTCCCTAAATAGAGACAACCAGTCAAGTATATACTCACCTTATTGATTCATAGTTAACGGGCACCACAACATAGTTTAACATCTGGCAAGCTGAAGGTACAGCCTCATGTTGTGTAAACAGGTAATGTTATCACCACAAGGTTGTGCTAGAGAGCAGTTCAGTGGCTTATTTTGCATTGCACCTAGAGAAAACAAAACACAAAGCTGTGGTAAACATATTTATTTAAGGCAATTTATCTTGATCTTTAGATGAAAAAGCTCCCCAAATGATCCTATTGATAAATAGTACAAGCTGTCTTTGACTTGTGGCTTGGAATATAAAAGATATGACACAAAAATCAATGTAGGATGCCAGAAAGGAGTTAACACACTTGTTTGCCAGTTTTGGTACATTTTGACAGGTTGTGAAGCGTTTTCTTCATGGGAGCCTATATATGTAGGTGAACCCATGAGATTTTGCCCTTCCTCTTGAACAATTTAATACGTTCATATACTTATTGGGAATCCGTTTTGCATTCAAACTTAAAAGCCATGTATTTGGAAATGCATCATATGTACTTCAGTCATGGAAAGATTTCTCTTAAGTTTAAATATATTCCTTTGATAAAGGTCAATTGGCTTTGGAAAAGAAAATTATGACAGCAATTGTGATATAGAGGCTCTTTGTTTTATATCATATTCTGTATGTGCACCGTACCTAACATAATGGCAAGCTCAGAAACAATTTTGTTGCTTTTCATTTTCTTTAATTAATTCATTAGCAAGAATGGTAACTTACATTTCCATAACAAATCATTCAAAAAGCTTCTCAGTAACGTGGTTCTTTGCTTTTGTGGAGCTAAAGTTTTACTTGACTTAAGAATAAAAGCAACTTGTAGAGTGCACACTTATGTTTAATTATTACTGTGCTGGCTACTACCAGTTTTGCAGAAATGTATTTGCAAACTTCCTTCAACCTGGCAGTCTGTTTGGGTTTTGGAGATTCATGCAATGGGAGAAGTAGTAAGGGAGACCTTTCTCCTTTTGCAGGAGCTTTCATCTTTCTTATATTATTGATTACGCATTTGTTGTTCATAATGATAAAATGTCCATACAAATCATTCTCTAGGTATTATACAAAATAAAAATTTATAATACAAAAATGGGATTTTCTTCCCTGGCTCTGCTCTGTCATACCATAGATTAAATATACACCTAGTCCACTGTTAGCCAAACTACCGAACTGGATGTCAGAAGCTGGTTTATGCCCTTCTCTCTCCTGCTCTGATATTCTATCTACTGCCATTTTCTGGAATGTGCAGAAGCAACTTCTGTCTTCAGTTGACACTATTTCAAGGGAGTTTCCACACAGAGGTAGTGTGCATAGCACTAGTGTGTAGTGTGCAAAACAACCACTAAACTATTAGTGATAGTACTGAACAAAGGGAGGGAGGGATTAAAAGCTAAAATACCATTTTACATAATTTCCCTTAATATGAGTGAGAGGATTATTTTTATCTCAATAGTACTGGCATCATGATATATGTAAAATTAGAAAGTAATTTTGCTCCTTACCATTCATTGCTCCCTATCATTGAGTTTTTAACGAAGGTGTGGGCACTTAACAAATGAAGGAACAGAGCGGGAGGGTTTCGGTATTTGTTCATTTTGTTTCATTGCCTTGTGTTATGACGTAAAAGGCTCTTGTACAAATCCACTGGTTTTTGAACAGACTGCCCTGGAGAAATGAGCTCTCCCGTAATTCAGATCCAACTTTGTCAGTCTGGATAATAAACTCTGCAAAGCAGAGAGATGAGAAGTGGAGGACTGTATATGCCAAGTTCTGTACCCAAAGCCTTTAGTACATAGCAATTCTCACTGAGCCAGTGCATTATTAGGACTGTATCTTAAGAAAAGTGTCCTCTATCCTACAAGATAGGTTAATCACAATTCCTAGTTGATCTGGAAAGTGAGCTGGCTGATGTTCTTAGTAACCTCAGTAAGAACTTTAGAATGTAGATAATTAACATCACGCCGTGTGCACAATCTGTTCTTTCTTGTACGGTAGATAGGGCGAGTGCATAGACAAATTTTCTTGAATTTAACTTGGATTTGCTTCCTTAGATCACACTGCCATTGAAGAAGCATGGAAAGGGCAAATCCAACATAACCCGGAGCACAATAGTTTTTTACTTCCTCCTCTCACCTGCCTGGAGTACATACTCTTTAATTAGACTAATTTAGAGTAGGCCGAGAAAGAGAATCGTTTAGCCAAAGGAGGCAGTGATAAATCCATATGCCTTGTATTTACTGACATCAACATAATAAGACTAGGTCAGCAAATTCAAGGAAATCAGTTGGAAAGTTAAAATAGAAACTTAGTCCCTTGGTCCACGTTGGATGCCTTGATGAACTGACTCAGACTGGGCATGGCTTCTTCCAATTATTACTATGATTCAGAGGCAGAGTTTTAAAATTATCTTGTAAGAGACAAATGAAATTCTCATGGGGCCTGGTCACAGATGGAAGGGTATTATATATAAGTATGCCAAGTGAAAAAGCTGGCAGGAAAAAGAAAAGTTGTAGTCTACTTTTCTGCTTTCTATGAGGCCCTTGAGAGATGCAAAAATATTGTGCCGGCTTTTCTTAATATCTTTTATACACATACACATTCTCCATCACAAACCTGGGATTAAACAGGCTTTTATATTTTTCATATGCTTACTGCCTTCAAAACACCTTGGGAATTGTCGTTATAGAAGATGGATACATCAGTCTTAGGGATATTTATTTATTTATTTATTTTTGTCTCATTGATATAGTTGTCCATTCACAAGCAAGTGATTCTGGGTGATCTACAACAAAACTAATGTGAAAGGGAGTACAAGTCTAGCAGACATATATTGCTAAGCCTATTCTTTTCTTTAGGATCTTCAATTTAGCAGGCAGCTTTCAAGCATTTGCAAATTGCAGTGTTAATTTAAAAATTCCCAGAATCCTTGATCAAGGGACAAAACTGTAGTAATTAAAAACAAACTATATTTGAGTAATATATATATTATGTAGGATTCTATGGAATATATGTTTAGCCCTGGAATAGCTAGTGTTTATATTTAAAAAAGAGTCATAGTACAATATCCTTGAACCCTGCATCCCAAATGGCATATTTTAAAATCTCATCTGCAGACCTACAAGGATTCTCTAATCTCCAAGGCAGGATGCCTTTGATATGTAAAGGTTACATTAAGGAATCATGCAAGAGACCTATCACAAACAAGTCTCAAGTATTTAGTCCATATCAGTCTATTATGCTGAAATAGTTGTGCATTAAAATGCACATAAAAATATTACACCTCACCTATTTGCATTTAGATACACATGTTATAAGTACATCTCAGTAAACATTTCATTGAAAGCAGCGCAGGGCAGATATATCCTACATACAAGCCTGTTATTGTTAATAACAATAATGAGTGAATTAGAAATAATGCATCAGCAAACAAGAAAACAGTATAAAAACTCAATTTATGCAGTCCATATATGAATAATCTTTGGACTGAAAACAATACAGTACTTCAAAATTATTGCTGGTACCTTGCAGTAGTGAAAATCAAATTGGAAATGCCAATGGTTCTGTATATGTGCACAACCCATATAGGGTAATATTTCACATAGATATTTCTTCCTCCTCATAATCTGTTCAATATAAATGACTTAGTTCTTTGGCTCCTTTTTAACTGCTATGGCATACATTTTTTAAGCAGGGAATAAATGAGTTTGGAAAATTACACAGGGATATCGTCAACTTTTAGGCTTGTTAAAATGTTTATATTTCATACAATATCTTGCAAAAATATGGAGCTTTTTTATTATTAAACGTATGCTGCCATTCCCACTATGAAGTGACTCTGGGCATTTTGTTTTGTAATAATTTTAAGAAAGCTCTGTATCCCTATTAATCTTCAGTTGGGTCCAGGTATACTGGAGCCTTTAGCTCCTTACAGATGTAGGTTTTCCCAGACTAGGGTCCTCAGGATTGCATTTTTATAAGGAGAGACACATTAGAGTTAGTTCTGGAGTGCAATATTTTTTAAGGTGCAACTCCACAGGGGGAAGTTGATTGCTCATTGTCATCACCGATATTATTTTTAATTGCAATGCTCAGAAGGATCCATCTTTCTGTGTTCATTTGCTGCAACAAATACTACCAACATTCATTACTTTCTATCAGTGATCTTACCCTATGGAGGAACCAGCCCTGCCCATCCACATTGAGGAGGGGATAGACGTTCTGACTGGTGAGTGCAGCTAAGGTGGGGTGCTTGTGAAATGGGGGGGAGGCATGCTGATGCAGAGAGCTTGAGACCTTGTTTGTGTTATGTATTTGGGAAATTTAGGAATGTTTTCCATAAACATTTTAAGTACTTTTTGTGTTTTTCCAAAATGTTATATTGGCAGGACCAGTTCTCAGTTCTTAGAAATGTGTCACCATGACTTATCTTCCACCATGATCATGCTACACACTGATTGTCATTGCCTACCCTTGCAGGCTCTCATAATTTTACTGTCTGTGTAAAGAATATATAGCCATTTTTGCTATTTAAATGTACAGAGGTAGGGTGCAATAAAAAGACATTCAGGCAAATGGGTATTTCGATTTGAAATTGACTAACTTGTTTTGAATTGCTTGCTCACATGTTTTTGCTAAAAATGTATTTGCATGATAACATATTTTTCTTGGGCAAATCTTAAGAAAATTAGAAACTTTTTTGAGGAATTAACATTAAAAACTCAAAATTATTATTATTATTATTAAAAAAATATATAAAAATGAAGATACAGCTCTTATTAAGGCCGAGATTCGGTTTATCCAAGCAAGCAAATATTTCTAGAGGGATCTAGTGTAGCCAAAGAAAACATTTGAAAGATACCTTTTGCAACATGTATTCATATGCAGATTCAACCAGATCTGTAGGTATCAGAACTGTTAGCACAAAGTTGGTGCAATAGATCTCTTTCCCATCCTCAGACCTATCTAAAACTGTCATCAAGAGCCTACTGTTCTTGGTCTAGAACAAACTTAACTCAATTATTCTGAATTCCACAATTAAAAACTTGGTATTTTTCGGTAAACGGCCTATTTCATTATTTGAAGATTAATCTCAATATTAAGTTGCCCATATTTTAATCCAGACACCTGTTCAAAGTATTGCATAGGATACACACTATTAATGAAGGATGGGAGTTTGTTCTGATAATTTGCTTAATTATTTTATGTTTTAATGTTTGTTTTTTATTTTCTGCCAAAATTAATGCTTATAAATGATTTTAAAAGTAGAAAAGTGCTCTTACAGTCCATCTAGTTTTTGTGGTGGAATAATCATTGAGCGCAATTCCAACTATTATCTTTAGCCATGTGATAAAAATGTGAATTGCTCAGAAATTTATATTCCCTAGATTATTTTATAATTTACTTTAGGATCTGAGGCTTAGAATATAGAATTTCATATGAACAGACACTGTGTGACACTTAATTAGCTTAATACCCTGTTTCCCTGAAAATACGACCTCCCCTGAAAGTAAGACTTAGCTTGATTTTTACACATCCACCCAACATACGCATGCCCCTAACTCATAGGTTAGTCAGTGGATGACATCCCCTGAAAATAAGACCGAGTGCCTTTTTGGGTGGCAAAAAAAATATAAGACAGGGTCTTATTTTCAGGGAAACACGGTAGTGAAATGACAGTCTTTATCCTTCCTTCATGAGAAAGCATCATTGATATTTCTTATAGATTTCTATGTGTAAACTGTAAGAAATCTGGAAGATTTTAGTTCATGATATAGTTACATTTGATATATATTTCATGTTTCTTGTCTAGTTTTGGTATTACTTGTTTTAGTATTTTTCATTCCAAACAATTAGAAGCTAGTTTTACAGTAATCATATAATTTTTTCTAGATTTATTTTTCCTATAAGAATATGATCAAAATATTGCATACTTTTCCTTTTAAATGTGAATTGATAGTATTTGGCTTGCTGGAAAGCAAAAGGAAATCCCACAAAAACTGTGTTTGTTACATATAACTGTCTTTCTCCCATTCCTCCTCTTCTGCCTTTGTTTCAAGCTCCATATTGTGTAAGAAAATTGGTTTATTTGTATGTGCACAAAATATTAGTGTCTAAGATTTTAATTCTAGTTTTTGGTTCATATAAAAATGTCGTTTGGAAAATACAGCTCTTACTCCTGCTGTATAACAAAACAGTTAAGAAACTAAAAACATTTCCTGGTAATGTACATTCTCAAGTACAATAGTAGAGGGGTTTTGTACAAACTGTTGCTGTGTATACTCTGGAAATTAACTGCATGCTTACTGAGTGCAAATTGCTTGTGTGCAATTAACACTAACTAAATATAAATAATGATTGGCAAAATCATCTGAACCCAGCTGGAACTGGAAAAAGAAAAATTGAAATAATATTAAGACGAATCTTGGTGTTTCCAGCATTGTTGAAAACAAAGGATAAATCTCCCTTTAAAAATATACTTCAATTTGCAGAACATAGTGAGCTGAAATAACTGTATTTTTACTTCACCAAGGAAACAAAAGCTTTATCAGTTATCTAATATTTCCTGTTACTCTTCTGAAATGTAAAGCATTAAAAGAACCTAGCCTTTTTATTTGTTGTCAAAGTTTTATTAGCTACTAGCCAATAACCTGGCTTTACCTGGGTATTTATTTATCACAATGCTGTATTAAAGAGGAAAATCCTGTAGTCAGGACTCATACTTTTGTACTGTGTCTGAAGCTCTAGATATAGTAGCTCTATGTCTCTTATGTAGTAGCTCTATGTCTCTTATTGCCTAGAGTTCCCCTTGACTGGGGAAATGAGGCGGGGTATAAATATAAATAAAATAAATAAAATAAAATAAAATAAAATAAAATAAAATAAAATAAAATAAATAAATAAATAAATAAATAAATAAATAAATAAATAAATATTGTTTGGTTGGGCCTCACGCGGCTCTCTTCCTTAGTGTCGCAAAATAGGGAGCCCCATTGTGGAGTACTGTGAAGCTATCACTTTTTAAGGCACAGAGACCTCCCCAGGGGTGTTAGGGGTGTCAAACCCCCACAGTGTTTGCTCCCAGAGGATAAGTCATCTGTGTACCAAGTTTGATGGAAATTGCTCAAGCCGTTCCAGAGCTATGCTGGAACACACACACACACACACACACACACACACACACACACACACACGATTTTATATATAGAGAGATTGTGCTAAAGATTGTTCCTGACAGTGAGAACAATCAATGGAACAATTTGTCTCCAGAGGTTTTGGGTGAGAGCGGGGCAGTGGGTACCGGTTAAGCGGGCATGAGAAACATTCTCTCGCGTCAGCTCTTTTCTCACGCCCACTTGACCAGCATCCCCCCCGCCAGAGTGCCTTGTTTAGTTTTGCCTCAAGACAACAGGCAGCCGAAACCTCTTGTCAGCGCTTGGTCGAGGCTCTTCTTTGCCTTGGTCCCGCAGTTCAATGGCAACGCAGCTATTCCCAATGCAGCACAGCAACCGAAGAAGGAGGAGGAGGAGAAGGGAGCTGGCTGTTGCTCATAAGCATGACAGGTGCTGTCTCAATGTTTGCAAGGCAACCATGGCTCCTCTTCGTTTGAGGTTCCCGAGTAATGAGAAGGGTGGCATTTTCCTTTCAGGAAAAAAGTGGGTTTGGTCAACAGACTACAGAAGGGGCTGAACTCGCTTGTTTCTCTCCTTCCTACCTGCCTGAATGGCTGGATGGATCAAGAGCTGAGCCCGGCTGGGGAACAAACTTTCAAAGGCAGTCGGATGCCTTTGGGAGATGCCGTCATGCTTGCTGGACACTGGGACACCATTTCCAACCGTGCCGCTTTGCACAAGGGGCAGGAGGGCACCAAAGGCAATTGCTTAGGTGCTGCGGCTGCTGCTAAGACGATCCTGATGTCTGCCCCTTCCTGGGACACAATGGCAGCAGATAGGAACCTGCCAAGGCTCGCTTAGCCTCCTGCTCGAGCCGCAGTTCTGGAGCGGCCCTCCCAGAGTGGCTGGAGTGGCTTCCGGGCTCAGCCATGGCCACGGAGGGAGAGCGAGCTAGGCGGAGGTCCCTGGTGGGCCCCAAAAGGTGGCGGCAAAGGTCAGTCAGTGGGCATCAGTGTTGCTCTTTTGCCTGCCCCACTGAGGTTGCAGTAGTTGCCGGGCGGGTGCTTCAGCTGCAGCAGCGCCCCCCAGAGCTCTTTGCCTGGTGGGGATGTGCACCACTTGGCTAGCCCCGACCCACTGCAGCTGGTCGGCTGCAGGAAGGAGAGCTGAGAAACCACTGCCGCTGCCTCTGCCACCACCTCTGGGCCCAGCCCTGCCCAGCCCAGCGGGAGAATGAACAGCATTAGTCAGGCTTGCTGAAGCCCCGGGCAGGGCGGGCCAGCGGGTGCTGTGAGCTCCTTTGCCTGGTGCTGGGCGGGCAGGAAGCAGAAGCCGGGCTGTTAGCTTGAAGTCCCCATGGTGAGCAAGGTGGGGATGTTGGCCCTGCAGCTGCTCTGCGGCCTCCCCACCCCATCCCGTGCTCCCCTTGCACATACACACGCACCTGCTGCCAGCTAATTGATTTTAGGGCCTCTGCCGGGCTTGGCGCACAACTTCCCCTGCACTCCCATCCTCTGCACATGTGCACACGACCCTGCACTCCCCCACCCCTTGCGCATGCACGCACAACTCCGCTTGCCCCCGTGCATGCACGGCAGAGGCCCAAAAATCAGCTACCCGGCATGGATGCCCAGTGGAGCTGAGCAGAGCAACGGCTCACGTGCCGGGCGACATGGCTCCACGTGCCACTTTGGACACACATGCCATAGGTTTGCCATCACGGCTGTAGAAGATGACCAGTCTAAGCCTGAGGGCAGGGTCAAACGGATCATCAGACTGGAGTCCTACAGTCTCCAACCCCCTTGATGTTTGTTGACTCTTATATGGTGCCTACTGTATTTGCCTTGACTGTTGGTAGATCAGATTCTTGTATGGAATAAACTTGCACTGCTTTTGAACTCTATCCTGGCTCTTACTGTAGTTTCTTGTGCTTGAGATATACAAGTAGAAATATCTTTCTATGAATGACTTCTCCACCTCTGAAGGTTTAAGAAATGGCTTGAATAGCCACCTTTCAAGAATACAATTTCTTCTACATGGTAAAAGATTGGTAGAAGATTGGATTAGGCAATCCTTGTGATCTCTTTTAGTTTTATAGTTCTGTGATGTACGAAGGATTATTATTTGGTGTTTACAGAAGTATCTGCATCAGTGAAATCTACCAGGAAATTCAGAGTTAAATTGCAGACCACATAATATATACAAGTTTAGCTGCCCATGTGATTTGTATTTAGAAGAGGAAGCTTAAATTGTTTCTCTTGTGCATTGAAATAATGGGTGAATTCTGCAAAATAAGATTAAATTTCCCACTCTGTCTTGCAGTCTTAATTTGGATTGGTATACCTTATATTTCCTTTATTAAAAGAAAAATCAGTGCGACAAGGATAGTTTTGATTGTTGAGAATTCCAGGCATTTTACAAAAATGCAGTTAATTAGCTACCTGGAATAATTTACAGTAGTTAGCCAAGCTGTATGGAAACAGAGAGATAATTGGCAAGACCAGAAATAAGACAGGAAAAAACTTCCAAGCAAAACACAAAAGAAATTGCCAGTCATTTGCAATCTTAAATACCATCTTGTGAAAATGTTTTATTTATTAGTACATAAAATTTAAGACACAGGTAGATACAGTATTTTAACAACATCCGAATAAAGCTGTAGTAGCTGAGAACATATCTTTCATTCCAGACATCTTCAGATAAATTCTTCAATGAGTACTAGAAGAGGCAGACACAATCAGTTTGTTTCAACATTTTGTTGAAATTCTGGTTTGCTGAGAATATCAATGATCATAGCTATTATTTCTTTTGTTTGGAAAAGGACAAGTAGTCCCATCATGTCAGCTTTTGTAACAGCAGGCTTATATAATTTATAGCATGTTCTCTCTAGAAACATTATGGTCTCTTTCACTCTATGTTCCCATCCTTCTGGTAACTTGTCTTGCTGGTGGATTAAAGCAGCAGTACTTGGAAATGCTAGGGCAGAGCCCAGAATCTTTTCTATAGAAAGCATATCAGCTCAGTATTAATTATATTTCTTACTGTGATCAGCAACGTAACAATCCTGTTTGCAGTGGATTGACCTCTAATTTATTCCCTTATTTTAATTTTTTATCATTTTAATGAATACTCAGAATAGCTAATGGTCCTTGTCTTTATTAGACTTATCGCATGAATGTTAAAAGTGCTTTAAGTGTTTTTCTTTCTTTACCCATCTATGTGGTACAAATTATATTTTATTTCTAGATAATTGAAGGGAGATTCGGAATTGGCCTGCACACAATAGACAAGTTGGGAAGTTGTGCTCATTCCTATCCAGGGCTGGGTTTCAATTTTTTAAACAACTTGTTCTGTGGGCGTGGCTTAGTAGTGGGCATGGCTAGGTGGTCATGTGACTGGATAGGCGTGGCCAACTCCACATCACTCATGGCAAGGTGGGGTGGCACCTTCCTGTGAGTGACAGCAACTTGGCCACATCTACTCTGGAGGAACTCATGGAGAAGTGCCAACCCGCCCCATTCTCTCTCAGTGTGAGGAATGGATCTTTTCCTTGCATTGAGAGTGGGGTAGGTGGCAGCTGGGCAAGTTCCTCCCGGGAAGCGCCAAGCAACCTCGTTCTCTCTCTGGTGTGAGGAGTGGATCTTTTGCTTGTGCTGAGAGAGGGGCAGGGCCTCTTCCCCGCAGGGCAGAGCAGACAGGGAGAAGAAGCCTCCAGCCCAGCTGTCCTCTCTGCTCTTTCGCCATGATTAAGAATCGTCTTCACAGCGAAAGGGAGGAGGGGACAGCTGGGCAGGGCTGGACTGGAGCCTTCTTCTCCCTGCCTGTTCTGTTTTGGTGTGAGGCAATGGTGGCAGCAGGTAACCAGGGCTGTGCTGGGACACCCCAGCCACCAATCTTCATAGTCACTGCCTGCCTTGTGGTGAAGGAAGCAGGCAGTGGGCCACGAGGGAGAGCAGTGGCCCTGGGAGTTGTCAGCTCTCAACCAGGGCTGGCGGCTATGGTAGCAGGTAGGTGGTTTACCGGCTTACCATGAGAGGAAGGCAGGCAGGTGAAGATGGGAAGTGAGTGGGCAGGGTGGGGCTAGCCAGTGGCAC
>JANHGC010007991.1:146198-161722 GCA_027560395.1 Boaedon fuliginosus
TAAATATATGTATTGCAAATTTTTGGAAACTATAAAGTAGTTGAAAGATGCATGCCGTTTTAAAAAGTTACCTTGTTTTCTTATATTTCTTTTTTGGATTAAGAACAATGGGGGAAGGGAAAGGGTAATGAAAGTATTAATAAGAACTATAGGAAATGAAAAAGTATGCTATGTTTTATGGTTTTGCTAGTTATGAATGAAGTGGTAAAATTGTGAAAAGGATAATGATGATGATGACTGGAATATCTATGAACCATACCCACACCTGTGTGGAAAAATGATACGTTTTAATTTCTTTTTTGTTGTTAAAAATAAAAAAATTGAAACCCCCCCCCAAAAAAAGAAATTAAAGCAACAGAACTGCATACAAAGCACTGTGCAAGTAAGAACCTGTGTCAAGCTTTCAGTGGCATCACTAAATGCTTTTTGTGATAATTCAGAGATTCTTTCAATTGCATGTTTTAACCATCTTACTGATGGCTGTGCTTTTTTAATTCTACTATATCTGTTAACTAAAATGGCAGCACATTTTTTAACAGCTATAAAGCCGCTTGTGGCAAAAGACCTCCTGCATGTATAAAGATTGCATTTGAAAAGGGTTCCAAGCTTCTGTTTTTAAGATCATTGGCATTTGTGGAGTCTAATTTACTACTTTTTTTTTTTAGCTCAGCCAGTCATCAGACTTATACATATTTTTCAAAAACACCCTTTGCCCCAAATGTAATAGAACAGCTGAATAGATCGGGTGGCGTGTTATGCAACTCACGGTAAAGACAAATAAGCAGTGTTATAGACATATAAAAGACCTTTCTTCTTTGTGGTGTGTGGTAACTCTACACAAGTTAATTTTCATGCTTTACTGCACACCATAATTATTTATACTTGCTGTGAAACTTGAATATTGAAGGAACCAGGAAAACAAAACTAGCTTAGCTGACTTCTTGTTTAAAATTGCTGTAGCACAGCCCGAGTTTTAAAGTACAATTTTATAAACACTTTCCCTCCACATTTAAAGATTAATTCATTCCTAAACTCTTGCAAGGATTAGATTCAGAGGCCCATGACTTTAAAGAAATACAGCCACCTATACGAAGAAAAAAAGACTGTGAAGACTTAGGAATCAAAAAGAGACATCCCTCCCACCAAAAAACCCACTATTGAAAAAAAATGTTTATTGTCAATTTCAGTTTCCTTTATTAGACTAATCACTGATAATGTAAATAAAAGCTGGATAATTCTTAATAATATTTGGGAACTAAAGCCGTAATAGACATGGTCATGAAGTAAAGGGGGAGGAACCAAAAATTTTACACATTTCTTTGGATTTTAAGGACTTTGGTGTTTGGCTTGTTTTAGAGTTTTATATTATCATTCACTTCTATTTCTTCCCTCTAAAAATTCTGTTTATTTCAACAATCACTATTAAAAGGGCTCCAGGCAGCCAACGAAAGGTGTTTGAAAGGCTGTTGGTGGCTCATTCCAATGTATGAACTGTTGATTGAAGAAAGCATAATGGTTTCCTTGTGCTTGAATCTTTTCTTTGCTTTTTTCCCCTTCTGACACAGGGGTCCTTCATATTTTCTCTAGTCAAGTATACCCCCCTGACCTACAACAAGGTCTACATCTACCCTACGTGGGCAATCGGTCTGGGTTGGATACTTGCTCTTTCATCTATGATCTGCATCCCATTGGTTACAGTTATCCGTATCCTGCAGTCTGAAGGCTCTCTCCTTGAGGTAAATCCAAAACAACTAACAACTATCAGAACTTTTAAGCATCCAAATAGCTGTCTTGCTGATCCCTTACACCGCAGTTCATCCAGGGCCTGCATGTAGTTTCTACAGATACAAAGATGTTCTCAGTCATTCATTTCAGCAAATGAGGTTATTTGTACAGGCACTGTTTTGATGCATTTTTAGTTTGTTTCTGTACTGAATAGAACAAGACAAGACTTGGTACAATTTTAAAACATCTGATCGTCTTCCGATCATGTTCACATACTAGAAAAGATTGCTGAAACAAATTCAGCAGCTGGATAGTTGGAAAATGGAATTCAGACAGGAGAATTAAACACTGGTATGCTGCTAAATGAACAAATCAGATTTATATCACTAGAATTGTAAATGTGCCATCCTAGATTATTTTCTTAAAGCAGAGACTTTCAACTTTTTCAGCCCTGATAGCGTCTTTGTCCTACGGTGAAGAAATGTCTATTATCTTTTTGAAACCATGGCATTCATAGCAAGTCACCCCAAGGCAGGACCATGATATAGAACTTGATCCCTATCCAATAATCAGTGTGTTTTGCTTGACTTTTGGACTATATTTTCTCATATAAAGAACATTACAGAAAAAGTACTTGAGTACATAGTGTCATAAAATCAACGTGCAATATATATATATATATATTCCAACTTCCTGAACAAATCATGAGTTTCCTCGACAACATTGTCTTCAAAAGTGATTTACCCTTGGCCGAGAAAGTGGGACTAATCCAAAGTCACCCAGCCGGTTTCACACCTCAGGCTGGACTGGAACTCACAGACACCTCCAATTTCTAGCCTGGAAGCCTTAAACCACCATATCAGACTGACTTATTTATATAGAAGCTAGCCATGGCGTCACAGAAAAGTTAAGATAAATTTTGATAGTAGATTTCAAAAAGATTTCCAAGATCAAGAAATCCTGTGGTATTCTCGGGTTGCACGTCTCCCTTCATGCACACTCCGTAAAAGTTACACATTTCATTTATATCATGCACAGAGTGGAAGGAGCTAACTTCATTAGCTACAATATTGAGTTTGGGAGCCACCTAGTGGAAATTTAACCTCCTTCCTTGCATTACTTTCCTAATTGGTCTCCCCCTTTTACACACTGTACACTTTCCTAATGATAAAATCAGTTTTTTCATCCCAGCCTGGTAAAGGGTTCTCTTGTAGACGGTGGCTTTTGGGATAAAACCATATCCAATTGGTTGTTACATCACCTATAAATAAATTGCTTAATGGTCACACTTGGCTTAATTCACACTTGTGAATCAGAATCCTTCTGCTATTTGAAGTGTGTGATTATAAAGTAAGGAAAGCTCCTTATCCAATCTCTTGCTCTATTTCCCCAATGGATAGATAGTCAATTGGAAATTCCTAAAGAGAACAATTTTAAAATTGTTATTTTAATCAAACTGAAATGGTACTTCTTGGCTTGAAAGGAAAGATAACCATCTCTTATTCTATTTCATGATAAATACCCTGTTTCTCAGAAAACACAACCCACCCCAATAATAAGTTCAACCCTATTTTTTGGGAGGTGGGCCTCATATTACCCGTACTTCAAAAATAACCCTGGGGATTTTTGCGGCCTTTATGTGCCCGGGATACCTGCAGGATCCCTGGCTTCTGAGTCCGATGGTGCGTTCTTCTCCCTCAAAAAAAGTAAGATGCACCTCAAAAATAAGTCCAAGTGCTTATTTTCAAGTCTAAAAGAAAATAAGACTAGGTCTTATAGTCGGAGAAACACAGTAGCTGTATTTCATGGTAAATAGCATATTTAATAATATGTACAGTGCATATTGTCTTTTTCATGGCTGTGTGAATTTGGAAAAAGCAACAGCCAATAACTATCATATTTAAACTTTGCTATATTCCTAAGTACCTCTTCCTATTGAATGCAAAATAGGTAACTTCCTGAATATTTAATATAGCCTTAGCCTCCATAAATGAAGTCTTCTCATTTCCATGTACACATTTCTCCCCAGAGGGTGAAGTCAATGGCTGCTCCTCGTGAGGTCACGCGGTGGGACAAAGAAACAGAGATTGCTGCCACGTTCGGCCCTCCTGGCCTGGCCAACGGAGAACTGATCAAGCCAAGTCATGTCATCGTGGAGACAACAATGTGAGCTCTCTCTATGAGAGGAGGACACCTGCTTTAAAACTGCTGTTTACTAACCATAGAATCTTTCATAGGACCAGGTTTACAGAGCTTTATATTTGCACTAGGGTTGTTTTTATTTCTCATAGAGAAAAGTAATTTTTTGTGTGTTTGGTTTTTATTTTTTAATATTTTGTAAAGTAAATCACAGCAGATGGCTGTCCTGCTCTATTTAGAAACAGAGCTTTCATATCAAATTAGGCACACTGCAGGAATTTATCTTCTGTTTTCCACACAGCATATCTAACTAACTTTTATTCATATGGCTACTTTACCATTTTTAGTTGATTTTTCTTGCCAACAGTATACCCAGGCGCAACCCTATGCATATTATCTTGCAAATATGCCTCGATGAACATAATTTCTTATGGGACTTACTTCTGAGTAGACATAAGTAGGATTGTGCTGATACGTATGCATACATGTACACATATTCAAGTTTTAGGTTTCTCTGGGTGTTGATGTGGTTGGGAACAGGGTAGTGCAAAATTTTTATTTTGGACTTTTTTTAACCAAAAAAAAAAAAAAAAAACTCTGGCATTTTAGAAACTGGTTTTTCAAGGTGTGGCACTATCTTCTTCTGGTAGAAACAGGAAGAATTAAAGAAAGAGTACACATTTTTATGTTGCTGTGAGCCATGTGGGAATATATGTGATAATTGGAAGCTGCAATAGTGTAGCTGCAATTGTATGCCACCCAAAGTCATTTTTTTATGAGTGGCCATGAAAATTGGATAAATAAATATAAGCTGGGGTTGGAACTAGTGGAATAATCTGAGCAGTTTGTGAACAGGCTCTAAGAAGGTGGCAGAATCATTCTTGCTGGAAAGGCATTTTAACTGATAATCTTTTGGGGGCAGTGGGGATGATTTCTTCCATCACCAGAAGAATTGATTTTACATTCAGTAACAAGGACGGTTTCTGTGCAGACTTAAATACAGAGTACGGTTGAGTTACTCATAGCTTTTAGAGAGATTATCTTTGATGTAAAATACTGGTAAGCCTGAATCTGTCACCTATTGTTATCTCAGTCTTAGACAAGAATATAAATTTGACAGTGTAATCATGTAACTAAAGAGTATAAAAACTGGCCCATTCTTGTAGTCTGCACCTGAGAAATAAGTCGTTTGGACTTGGATTTTGTTAAAATATTAGGTTAGTGTCAGAAAACTCATTATATAATGCTACATTTACAAAGATGCTGCAAGCCATATTTAAAGTAACAAATTTGCCAAACTTTATCTTCGTTAGAGCAAAAAAAGGAGTATTGGGCGTGTATCGTAGCAGTCAGCTAAGTTGCATAGCGTTGAGTGCAGATGGAGAAAAATGTCGACTAGAACCTATTGATGAAGCTACTACAACAAGAAAGCACAGAAGGATTGCAGTTGAGAAAAGTGTAGACTGATAGTCACAGATTTAAACTGTCATCGTTTATATCCATTGATCCAAGGAAACACAAGGAGATCAAGTAAGCTATAAATTTATTTTAGGCTGAATGAGGCATAAAATACTCAATGGGAGTTTTATTGGTAAGTTAAGTTCCCCACTTTTCCCAAAATGAGGATTTGCCTCTCAAAAACTCGCCCCAAATCCTGCGAAGCTTATGTTTTGTTTTCAACCTTCATTGAGTAGTGGCTCAATCCTTTTCCATATGGGCATTGATCTTGGGGGAAGGGTGTCCCCTTTAAGATTTATATTGGTAATAAATACAATTTGAGCAGGATTGTGAGCCAGAAATAGCAAAAACCCTTTACTTCGTAATTTCTGTTAATTTTGTCTGTAAATTAAGATACTGTAGTTGAAACTGGAACTTAGCCAGTATTTGAAAACATTCCTATAAGCTTTAAGAAAAGAAAGAAATTAAGAAACAGTTTGTGTCTTATGCTCTGTATGGCCACTGCATATGCATTATGCACATACTTGTTATGTTAGTTTTATTTTATATATATATATATAAAAGAACTGTAAATAAAGGACCAAAACAGTTATTTCAGGTGTCTTGTTTAGCTAATATTTGTTTGTGGATGGAGTCTGTGATTTATTTTATTTGAGGGAACAGAGCTTGCAGTATATGCAGATGGCCATGAACAGAATGCTTTGCTTTCTTGTTACCAAGAGCTGATAAGTAAACACTTCCAGAGTACAAATCCTTTGGAAATGTTTATCTTCCTACTATACTGAAAAATGGCCAGTAAAAAGGTTAGTTACAGAAGAAGCAAGGAAGCCAAGAGAAAGTTACTGTGTGGCTTCGTTTTTAAATCCTGCAAAAACCAAAGATGGTAGGCATTCGTATTGCAAACCCCATTGCAATCCAGATTGGACTGCAGCTTGATTAAATGAACCACCAGTCCTTAGTATCATTGAAGACAGCAAGACATTAGGATGAAGGCGAGTCTTAACAGTTTGTTCACTTGACTTTCCTGGTGCATTTTACATGAAAGATAGTGCAATATTTTGCTAGTTTCCAGAACAGCCACAGAACCAAAAGCAGATATATCAACCAAGGGAATACGCTAAAGCACATAGCATGAGAGGGTGTTTTTCCAAGAACAAACCAGAGAATCAGTCCCACCCTGCAGACTTCCATCTAAGAAGAGTAGTACCCAACCCATTTCAAGGTTAAACTGTGCAATCGGAATCAGTTCCTTCCAGCTAAAAAAGTAAACCGGTTTTCTAGTCATGACCTAAAGTCATGAAAGACTCTTGCAAGGGAAAAAACGTTAATCAAATTGTCACATAAGATTCAGACCATCAACCTTCAGTTTTTGTTTCAAGGATCATATTTTCATATTGCAAAACTTGTGAATAATAGAATGTGTTATATCTGAATGTTAAGAATAGATTCTGCCAAATAAGGCCAATGGATGGGAGGGGTGGGGCAGGGAAAACTATTAATCGTTTGTATTTTCTACTTATTTATGACTGCAAAAAGATTGATTTTTTTTTCTAATTCACTTTGTAGAATTGTGTGGCCTATATTATCCATCACTTGTAAATGAAGAAGTTAAATATTCAGTATTGTGACTAACTTGTGGGTGAACTGGTTTGGATATTGGGTGGGTGGGGATATTCTTAATGTTTATTCAAAGAAATCATTGTATTTCAAAAAAAAGGGAGGGTGGGGACTGGGAGGAACATTAAGAGTGCAACAGTTCATTGTCATGGAAGTATGGCTTGTTTTCTAAACTGCTCTAGATGTGAATAAGGTTTAAAAAATGGTTATAGCAGCATTAAATGGGCATTTGCTAGTCAAAACAGTTGGACATACCTCTGTTTGCAACCAGCCATTTCAGGCTTGTTTCCAACCAAGGGAGGCTCTTTAGATGTCTGGAAATGTGTCCTTCTCTTAGTCCAATCTTTCAAGCTGTCAACATTCTCATAAGTAACCATAGTACTAGTAGAAGGTATGGTTAAATAATTGCATAACTAATTCTCATTTCACAGTATATTGTCTTTAGACATTTGTACTTGATTGCAATGAAACTAAACTTACTAGGCGGAGTAAGTAACAGCCCAGATGAAAACCTGGTGGAAATATATTATTTGATCACTAACTGCTGAATGGCCATAGAAACAGGAATAGAGATATGATGAGAAGAAGAACTGGGCAACAGATGGTTTCTAATACAGGAAAACCTAAAATAAATAAAATAAAACCTAAAATAAATAGATAAAACAGTGGCCATAGCTTGTTTAACTAAGAGGGCTTAAGACCAGTTTTTTTAGTTAATACAGCCACTCTTACTTCGTAAATTCTTTATATGCACAATTGCTACAGATATAGGCCAAAAATAAACCAAAAGTGATTGTCTACTGAAAAACAATCATAATCCCTCAGAAGCACAATTTTTAATTGAATATTTATAGCAATCAATCCAAAATTGAAACTCAAACTTTTAAAAGTTTTTTTAACGTATCTTAAGCGGAGTATCTTCCCTTGCTGGAAAGCATATCAGGAACACTTCAGCCCATTCAACACTCTTGACCAAATATCTAGTTGAGTCATCAATCTCTTTACTCCACTACATTTGCCCTGTACTATAGCCACTGATAGAATTTAAAGTCTTGCATGTAGTATTAAGTAATCTTGACAGACCTAAAGGAAGGCTTTGTGGTCTACCAAAAAGGATTACACACTTCAAGCTAATCAATTGGCAGGGAAAATGTAATTTTAGACAATCACACATAACGTTCTTTCAGTTCCATCTTTGGCATTAGTATATTCCATCTGTCCAGTTCTGTATCCTGTTTAAAAGGAATAGCAGCCTGCCTAATCAGCATTTCATTTAAGCCAAATTATTCTGATTCTGCTATGCAGGAGAGGTGGAAAAGAAAAATGCAACACGCATGCACTTTTCAGGAAAGAAAACAAGGCCATGCACTTTATGAATGAAATATTCTTCGGTGACATATATTTCTGTCTGTAGAATTAGATCAGAAACTTAGCTTCACACAATTGGATCCCAATCTTTGGAAGAGAATAAGTATTTTTCTACTGAAAAATGTGGCAAAAGAAAAATAATGCATTATCTAAAAACAATAGAAGTTGACATTTGCAGATTTCAAAATACACACTGTGCAGAGTTGGCCAAAGAGAATACATGTTCCAGAGATCTACAGACTCATTCTAAACATGTACTTGCAAATAAGCCATACCATGTTCAGTGGAATTTTCTTTCTAGTGACTATGCTCAGGGCTAGAGCCCTAATCTTGCAGTTTGTGGCTGGGCTCAGGGAACATGCAGAAGATGTCTAACCCACATTTGCTGAGTCCTGGTCATTTCAGAAGCCTAAAATAGCTGTCTTTCTGAACATCCTGAACTAGACTGCCTAGTTAACAAGCTCTCTTGGGAGTGAGAACTAGATTGCATAGTTAACAAGCTGTCTTGGGAGAAGAAAGAGGACTAACAAGCTCCCAAATGACCCACTAATGATTCGCAACAGGCGTTACACAGCAACAGGCAGACTGTGACACTGTAGCCAAATCATGTAGAGTGGCTGTGACATTTGCTAAGAATGGAGAGAAGTTGGATTGTAAGTAACTAAATGGTAGCCTGAGATTGTTCACTAGTGTCTCTCCCCACCGGACCTCAACCTGTCAGTGCAGTACTCTGATAAATTCACTGTTGTAATAGAACATTCTTGTGTCATTACTGTAGTTGTGCTGTTGCAATCATGAAAGGAATGCCACTCCAGAGGTTTTATGGTTATAAAATAAGGCAGACATCTTTATTTCTACTGAAAATGTTGGTGTGCATTTTTAATTCTGTAAATCCACACTTATTACTAATGGGTAGCTATGTGGATTAAGAGGACACTATCCTCTTTTTAAAAATAATTTTTAGAATAATTTTTTTAAAAAGACGTTTTAAAACTGTCGTCATTGTTCCAGAAAGGAATATTTATATAGGAGTAAGAATTTGGCTTTATTCAGCCCTGAAAATTAGGTGTTTTTTGGTATATGTACACAGTAAATGTTTGTATTTTGCAGTTTTATCCGTTTTGCTTTTTAGATAAATGAAATGGGTATCAATATTTTAAAGTCATTTTGCTTTTTTAAGATGAGTTTGTAATCATTGCAAATAAACAATAAAATCTTTCATGTATAAAGTGAATAAATCATTCTTGTGGGTCTTTTTCTCTCTCTCCAAAGTTTAATTTAATTTTTATTCAGTATTTTATGTGTTAACCTAATTTATTATGTTGAGCAGTTGCTGTCTGATTTATTACAGAGGATATTGCACAGCTGGTAAGTAAATAAATAAATATAAATTTTCTCTAAATGAACTGCCTCCTACCAGCACATGTGAAAATTGACATTGTGCAAAGGAAGTGTTCTCAAATGATTTTTGCATGACTGTGATTCAGAAGAGGAATTATTAATTCATTGTGCTATGTGTTCTAAAAAAGGGCATTGCAAGAAGACGTGAAATTGTTTCAATTTCCTTGAGAGGATGCAGTCAGGGTCATTCTTACGTGGAATATTTTGACATATTCTCCAAGGGAGATAAAAAATTATATCAGGCAAGTTTAAGGGCACTCCTTCAAGATGGACAAAGGATATTGGCTAGTATTTTATCAAGAGTCAGGCCATAGTATTACTAGGAATGGGTAATTGCATTGTATAATACTCCAAGAGAGAGCCATCCCCTGCCTTAATAGGCAGCACTTGATGGCTACTCGAGAGTCAGATCTCTGAATAATACCTGCCTAAAAAAGGCTCAAAGTTGTTAGACAAAGGACTGTACGTTAGAAGCAATATTTTTTTAACATTAACTGGAAATAAGAACTCTGTATAAGTGTCTACTGTCACTCTCAGAGTTACTGTAAAGTTAATGTAGTAGCAAATTTGAGTTCTGGTGATTTCATAAACACATTTCTGTAATTATTTGTAAATGTAAAGTCATATAGCAAAGTAAGAATCAGCACCATGACCAAATTGGGTACAAGAGACACCATTTTTCCAGAATGTCAATAGCAGAATGTAGAACATGTCTAATGCTGCCATCTTACAGATACTTCCTTGGAGTAAAGGCCTATCAGTAAGACATCTTACTTATTTCCTTTGCTTATATTATAAATCCTTTGACTCTCATAATGATCATAAAGTTAAGAGCTATTTTTGTGGAAACAGATGTAAACCCTACAGATAGGTCATTATGATAACTTTCTAAAGAAAACATACATTATAATTCATTTTGCTTTATTTAATTTAAAAAAAATCTAAGGAATTGTAATGCCATTTAAATACACAGATTTACAAATAGGTCCAAAACAGGACTAAAATATTCTTTGAATATTGTGCTTTCATAGATACATAAGAAAATTAGCATATAAAAATACTTTGTACAGGAATACACTCTAATATATGGATAAAAATACACATTTAATGCATTTCATTTTTATATCATTCAAAATGCATAGGAAGGGATACAAGGACCATTTTTAAAGCCTTATTAAAAGTCTTCATTAAAAACCTAATTGAAGCCACAGGGAGCTTCTGCCATTATGAGAATATTGCATATAAAACCCCCATTTTTCCACACATCCATCAATATTTTTTTTTTGTTTCTTTTATGGCACATTATCTAGGTTATGGCAGCGATGGTATGGAATATTGCATACTTTGAGAAGAGAGAATGGCTACAGCTAGACACAGCCCAATAAGACTCATGCACATCTCGATAAGAAAGTCACAGAGAGAGCAGTGCTGTGAAATAGCAAAAAAAGAAATATATGCTCACAGCTTGGGCTGGGTTCAGACCAAAAACAACCTTGGATCAGTGGACTCATCTAACAGGTGTTTCCAATCTTGACCAAAACATGGCATCTCGATTCGGATCAAAACAGTAGAAAATGACTACATTAAAATTATTAGAAAGGAAGAGAGGACCCAGTTTTCCCATTCAAAGAACTAAATTCCCAGGAAAGGTCAACTTAAATAATCACAATAAAGTGTGGTTCCAGAACCCACTAGGGGACTGGCCAGGGAGGAACCACAAATCCTGGCATTTTCCTCTTTTGAAATGAAGAAATCATGGCTTCTTTTGAAATTGTTAACTGTTGGCAGACAATTGAAAGAATGTGAATATCACACACGGCAACGCCACAAGAGGATTTGACTCGGGAGGCTGATGCAAAGTCCTGGTTTACAAAGGCTTCATGCTCACAAGTCATAGGGGAAAAAAAGGCAATTATAGAAAAACACGGGGATGTTGCTACTGATAGGTTACAACCATGTGTCAAGCATCATTTTGGGATTAAACAAATGTACACATTGCACTGGTGCAATTCACAGAGTGTGTACTTGGAGGTACAATACAATCTAGAGACACTGTCTCATGCTTCGGTCCTACGTTCCTTCCACCACCATCATCACAGATCATTAAGGGGGAGAAGCCGATGCAAGTGACTTATGTTCAGCTGCCCACGCATTACTCTGTATGGAGAGGACATCTGGGAACAATTTCGGGGCTCTGTTTGTGCTCAAAAATAAATAGCTGGTCCAAGAGACTTTATGCTCCCCGTACAATGCTATAAAAAAGTGCTTTCACGAACTGGTGAATGGAGAGTAAGAAACTCAGTAAGAAATTAAGCTGAACAATATTTTAAAGGTGAAACATATTTCTGCTACCACCCAAAGAATAAATTATAGGGATTTTGAAGGTGAAAAGTGTTTCTGGTATCTCGCAAAGAAGGTATTTGTCAGAGCTTCATCTTCTTGATGAACAGGTTGCCTTTTAAATTAAATCCAAAAGTAAAATGTGCACTTAGTGTCAAAAAGACATGTAACAGTAATCTGTGAATGTGTGCAGGGGCACTGGAGAAAGGGCTCAAGGGGTGTTGTAGAGATGTCTTTCACACACAAAAAAGGGGGGGGGATCCGTTTTAAGATTAATTTCACTTGATTAAACAAAACAAACAAAAACAGCACCATGTATCCAAGTCCTTCAAGACTGGGGAAGAGAAGCTTGTGCTCTATTACCCCATGCATTGGAAACACTCATATGATGAGTAAGGGTGTTCTCATGTGGGTGAATTATTCTGGGTGTTGCTGTCAGCAACCGGCTCCATCCCTGACTAGTTCACTCCATCTCAGCTTGAACCTTCAAAGCCAAGCTGTGTTGGCTTCAAAATGTGATTGGTTGGGGGGAGAGGAAACATCTCTTCACAGCAACTGACATTACGCATAAATACGAGTGCAAAAGAAAACAAATGAACGACAACCAAAACAAAAAACCCTCACACACCACACAACAGACACCCATTAATTCCTTTGCTCCCACAGAACCTTGAGAAGAGCAGACACCAAACCTAGCCGTCCTTCAGAGTGTCTGTGCGCTTGTCTTCACCTCCCCTCCAACCAACAGCTGGTCTGGAAAGCTGTTTGGCTCCTGTAGGCAAGTATTGGCAATGAAAGCCAGGGGGTTTCGACTGATTACAAGGTCCAACTTATTTCCTGCCTCAGATATCAGAGGAACAGCCAGAGAGCAATCAAAGTCCCTTGTACGGATGCAATTCACCTGAAAGAATGGAAAACCCATGGTGAGATAAGAGGAAAATGAAGGAAAATATGGAGAGATGGGAACAAAATCAAGCAACTGCTTCTTTGCAAAATAACCTTGCGGGCAGCCAAGGTAGCTTGTCACATTCAGGTAGTCCTCGATTTATGACCATAGTTAGGACAGGAGTTTCCAACGCTAAGCAAGCGAGTTGCACTTGCTTTTACATCCTTTTATTGCCACAGTCATTAAACAAATCGTGCTTGTTAAGGTGTATCACATGGTTGTTAAGAAAACCTGGCTTCCCCCATTGATGGGGAAGGTTGCAAATGGTGATCATGTGACTCTGGGACACAGAAACTATTGTAAATATATTTTTGTTGCCAAGCAACCAAAATTTAATCACCTGACCTTGGGGGTGCTGCAACAGTCTTAAGTGCAAGGACTGATTGTAAGTCACTTTTTTCCAGCTCTGTCCTAGCTTTAAACGGTTGCTTAATGAATGGTGTTAAGTTGTGGACTACCCTTATATCACCCAGCCCTTGCTGGGTTAGGGTTGGGGTTAGGGTTCCGGTTCCGGTTCCCTTGCAGGTAGAAAAAAGATGTCAGAGAAAGGAGAGAGGCTAACTGGCAGGAAAAACAAAACAATTGCCTCCTATCTTGTCTAGCAAAGTTTTGAATCAGGGTGGTCCTTGATTTACAACAGTTCATTTAATGACCATGGAAAGTTACAATAGCACTGAAAAAAGTGGCTTATGACTGTTTTTTGCACTTACGACCATTGCAGTGTCCCCATGGTCAATGATCAAAATCCAGATGCTTGGCAACTGGTTCATATTTATGACGGATGCAGCATCCCAGGGTCATGTGATCCCAGTTTGTGACCTTCTGACAAGCAAAGTCAACGGGGAAACAGATTCACTTAACTACCAGGTTACTAGAGCTGTTGTAGCGCAGTGGTTAGAGTGCAGTATTTCAGGCTAACTGCCGACTGCCAGCAGTTTGAATCTCACCAGGCTCAAGGTTGACTCAGCCTTCCATCCTTCTGAGGTCAGTAAAATGAGGACCCAGATCATTGGGGGCAATAGGTTGACTCTGTAAACAGTTTAGAGAGGCTGTAAAGCACTGTGAAGCGGTATGTAAGGCAAAGTATTATGGCTACTAACATAACAACTGCAATGATTCAATTAACAACTGTGGCAAGAAAGGTCATAAAATGGGGCAAAACTCACTTAACAATTGTCTCAGTAAGATAAATTTTGGGCTCAATTGTGGTTGTAAGTCGAGGACTACCAGTAACTCATTTCTGAGATAAATCAAGAAGTGTAGAAAAGAAAGCCGGCTACTCCCTTAATGTGCTTTCCCTTTCTTGCTGGTTTAAAAACAAATTCCTTCCTGTGGTAAACAGCAAGGTGAGGGAAAGGTTTTCTTTGGGGCGAAGGCAGAGGAGAGAAGAAATTAGCTACAATCATGACCCTGTTTCGCTACTCCCTTCACCAGCTGTTTTTTAATTTCCTCTGTGCCCCGAAGGGAAAGCCATCTGTCCTTCCAATCTTCCATCCCCCAGACAAATCACAGAGATGTGTTGCTTTTTAACATTAATTTTGTTTTAATTGGAATGTTTTTACTGCCTACTTCCATTTCCGTCTGCTTTTGTGGTTGCTTGTTTATCTAATTGCCTTTATTGAAGATAGCTTGTTCTTTCTTTTTGTTTATTGCACCGGGTTCCTTTGGGAGGAACGGTGGAGAAAAAGACAATGACAAGCAAAAAATAATTAAAAATAACTAAGTGGGTTTTCTTAGCATGGTGACCGGGTGGTGGAGAAGGGACAGAATTATGGAGGAAAGTTTAGCGGAAGGTTAATGCTCTAGAATTGAAGGCCAGATTTGTCCCAAAGGTGGGTGAAATTACCCAATGTGAGGAAAGACGAAGGTAAGCCTGTTTCAGATAGGATCTCTCAATAATCACAGGTACCCAATGACTTTTAGATGAGCATACACATCTAACAACTCTTTAAGAAACCATTTTTCTTCCCCAATCCTTTGTGATTGATTACCTGGAGGACTCTGTCGTAAGGCTTGAGTCCACACTGATCAGCTGACCCACCTGGACGGATCATATTCACATAGACACCCTTTTCTAGTAAGCCATCAGAGACACTGAACCCGAAGTCTTCAGTTTCAGGATCCTTGTAGATTGTCATCTATAGGAAAAGGCAACTTTAATTGGAATGATGATAAAAATGAGGTTGCCTGTACAAGAGGGAGAGTGACATTATATATTCAATAACTCGGTTGTCTCAAAGGTGCTTTTTTAAAAGGCAACTGGACTTTGTTTTTATTTATTTATTTCAATTTATATCCCGCCTCTCTTCCCCGGTCAAGGGGAACTCGAGGTGGCTCACAACATTAAAATACAATGTTACAATGTAATATCTTAAAAATTACTAAATAACCCATCCATACTACAATCACAAATCATCCAGGGAAGTGAGGAAAAGGGAAAAGAAAGAACTGGGGGGGGGGGGGGATTAACTAAGAAACAATTAAATACAATATAAATTAAAAAACAGTACTAAAAAATTACATAAATATA
>JANHGC010007991.1:161822-173801 GCA_027560395.1 Boaedon fuliginosus
AAATTCCATACATATAAAATAAAATTATAAAATATCCTCCCCTTGTATTTCACGACTTAGCCCAGAACAAATTGATCAAGCAGGCAAAAACGAGGTGAGGGGAGGTGGGAGGAAAGCAACAGCTAACGCTTCCAACCAGATGGTAAGAAAGGAGAAAAGGGAGGGAAAAGAGGGGAACAGGTCGTAACTTGGCATGGTGATCGCATTGCTGGTCAATAAGCTGATCTGAAAAAGTATATAGTCATTCAGGCCAGCATCCAGGTGGTATCTAATGGTAAAAAATCCATAAAAGTTCCAAACAAGCCAAGATAAGATCAAAAGTCCTGGCTTGTTCATCCACAGCTTCTTGATCATCTGCCAGATCCCCGCTGACTAGGCAACAATGTTGTCTCTTCTGGTATCCCCCACCACTAACAGGGCAGTCCGAAACCTGGTAGACAATTCCAAGGATGTGGGTAGGACACAGATGAAATAGTCCGGGGTAGTCCAGAACCCCAAAGTCTCCTGGGTGCTGGCGATACATCGCCCCAGTCTCCTCAGCCATGAGAGGACTCGGCAAAAACCTCTGGCATTGACGGGTAGCGAAAAGCTGTCAGTCAACACCCCTTCAGGGGAGCCCTGAGATCCCGGACACCCCCACGCATCCTGGTGCAGTCCAAGTCTCGCCGCCTCCAAGAACTCGCCGCCTCGAGTTCCCCCGTAAGGGGTGAAGAGAGGCGGGGTATAAATTTAATAAATAAATTTTAAAATTTAATTTAATAAATAAATAAAGTCTGCAAGCCATCCGGCTGCTGGGGTGTTCAATACATCTCCAATTCCCGTGCCTCACATCCAGGCTGCAACCTGCCACCTTACAGCCCTCACAGTCCTCAAGCCTAGGTCTCTCCAGCTCCATAATGCCGAGCGCCAAGCACCAGCCATCAGGTAAAGCAGCTCGGCATTCTTGGCATTCTTCACAAACATACAGGCTACGTTGTTCTGGCTGTGAGAGTCCTAAAAGCCGATGCCACAGTCTTCGGTTGGGTACCAGCAGGAGCAGTCCTCTCCAAACTTTCTCCATATCCCCAAGCTAGTCAATTAGCCGAGAAGAGAAAGGTATATCAAGGGTTTTTTTTTGTTTTTTGTTTGTCTTTGGTTGGTTTTTTTTTTTTTTTTTTGCAGCCAATTCCTCAGCAGTCTTGGAAGTCCCGTCTGTTGTGGCCGCCATCTTGAATCTACGTCTGCCTCTTTGGTGGTACAAAGGCAGGGCAGGAATGGGGGGGGGGAAGGAAAGAAGCCTAACTGCCTCTTTGGTGGTACAAAGGCAGGGCAGGAATTTTTTCATTTTTCTTTGAAGCTGTTTCGCTTCTCATCCAAGAAGCTTCTTCAGTTCTCATAAGTGTCTTCAAGGGAAAAAAGAGGAAAAACAAAGTCCAGTTGTCTTTTTCAAAAGCACTCATGACACAACCATGACCTGGGTGACTGAGAATCTCCGTAGACATTCAGCATGGGCAACATGAAGTGTCCATAGTACCACTCTAGCTTATTTTTCAGACCCTGAAGACTTGAATTTAAAACCTTACTCCATGGGATAACTAACGCTTTCTCAACCTGAACTATTTAATCAGATTGATTTTTTTTTTTAAATAGAGGTGAGAGATACCTTACCAAGGTTTGCTACTTTCTTTTCCTTGAAGGAAAATTGGATTGGAGGTGAATAAGGCCTGTAAACGTTATATTATAGGAACATGTTAAATGTTTAATTGTATCACCTATAGATTTGTACCCGTGAACCCAGATAATACAACTTTTATCCTCCTCCAAAAATGTGACACTGCTTTATTTAGAACAATCATGAAGCCAATAGAAACCATATTTCCTAGATGGACAGATGACACTTATGTGGAGGAACCTCAGTCATCCACATGTCGATAAAAATTATAAAGGTATATAAAGGTAATTAAACTCCTGTAATCACTTAACTTGAGCATTTCACAACTACCCAGTACTATCCTTGAAAGCTTTGCTGACTAGGCATTCAGCCACCCTACCCCATCCATTTATTGCAGGCACTTCAAAACTGCATCATACAGTAACTACCCAAGTCAGTCTGAAAGATGCAAAGTCTTTGATTGGCTTTGGGTCATTAAGAGTGGATCATCCTTGATTGTATTATCACTAATTATCCTCAATGCTGAGCTCTCCAACATGCTCTGGACCCCAATCACTTCCTTATTTGCTCACCTTTTAACATTTGTTAGATCCCTTATTTATTTTTGTTAATGGGAGGTTGATATATTTCAAAACAAGGTACTAGAATCATCATTATTCTAAGAATTCCTTTGGTTCCATATGCGTTCAGATTTATTATTTTATAACGAGGGAGTTCACCACAACCCAGTGCATTACAATATTTGTGTTGCATTTTTATCTCAAAAGACAAATTGAGCTGGAAAAAAAGTAGAGGACATCTCTGAGGGGAGAGAAGGAGAAACATCAGAGCTGGAGTAAAGTACATCATCACCAGTTCGTCTTATTTGGTAAATGGCTCCCAGCATGTGAACTATGTTAATGGTCAAGC
The DNA here is from genome assembly GCA_027560395.1 of Boaedon fuliginosus. Classification (NCBI taxonomy): domain Eukaryota; kingdom Metazoa; phylum Chordata; class Lepidosauria; order Squamata; family Lamprophiidae; genus Boaedon; species Boaedon fuliginosus. The sequence continues at coordinate 164,383 of JANHGC010007991.1, forward strand.
TACCTAGGGACAGGCCTTCTGGTGTGTTCCAAATTCCAAATGTGCTCTTTGTTCCTACAAACTGAAAAGTGGACAATCGTTTGGTGTCAAAATTGGTATCATTAGCCATGGTGTGTTCAAGATTCAAGAAGGGGGAAGGAACCTTTATAAGATACCCTCAGATGATCCTTTTCTGCGCACTGGAATGGCCTGTCCTCTTCATATGATCTCCTCCTACCTGCCACAATGTACCCCCAAATGATACATATTGGGAATTTCAACCCAAAAACAATTTATCCCAAAGCTAGAAAAAGAATTTGACTTTGGAAAAGGTAAAGAAGCGATCGGAAATTTAGGTACAACTAAAACAGAGTTATCAGTTATGCTAAGTGTTTGGGTAACTCTATGGTGTTTCCTGGAGATGAGGAAAGGCTTAGGTGAGATTAAAAAGAAGGCAGGAAAGTAGACAGATTTCTAATTAGGGAAACACGCTACTGTTTTCAAAGCCTGAGTATAGGTTGAGTTATGGTGAATAGTCTTTTGTAACAGGGATGTAGAGTTTTTTTGGATCAGAATACCAGAGTTGGACAAGTTAACAATCAATACTCACTGGGTGAAATCACTTGGGTTTTAGCCAACACGCTGCAAGTTATCTATGAAAAGATTGGAAAAAGATTCTGACAGCCTAGGACTGATGGCCTAGAGGTGGAGCTCTTCCCTCACAATCAGGAGGGTGTTGAGTTCGATCCTAGGTAGAGGCTCCTGCTTGGATATGGGTTGGACTAGATGACCTACAAGGTCCCTTCCAACTCTGTTGAAAAGACTGGGAAAAGGTTATGACAGAGTGGGTATTGATTGCCAGCTGAGGCCATAAAAGTTACCTTACCTGCCTCTTCTCTCCTTCCAACCCTCTTATAAGGCACTAAGCTTTGTGGCAGGGCTTGAAATTCGGCAGGGCTTTAATAAGGAAACAGACAGCAATGGAAGCTGGATATATTGCTATGGGTTTAAGGGTGTGGAGCATGTCACATGGTGTTGAAGAAGACTTCTGATTGGTGGATGGGGGTATATACAAAGAGGGCTGTTCATTCCGAAGTGACTTTAACTTTACTTTTCTCATTGTTAATGTTCCTTCTTCAAAATAAACACAATTCTGGACTCTCTGACTATGGTTTATTTACGGCGTTGAAAGGCAGGTTAACACAAGGGACATATATTTTGAGAATTGAATGGTTGAAGGAACTTTCAGGGTAGAAAATAAAAATATAACTACCTACTATGTAAAGTGATATTTTTTTTTTAAAAAAAAAGGGAAAATAAAGTTGTTCAAAAGAGTTATGATTTTATTTTATCCATAAAGGTATTTGGTACCAAAATGTAGAATTCATATTATTAATCAAAACAGCATATATTTATATTGCAATCAGGTATGCTAATGGGGGCCTCAAATATTACAGCCTTACAGTTGCCATTTTTTCCATTTAGTGAATAACCATGTTTCTCTTGAATCAGGCATATATTCCAAAAGACTTCAATTAAAATTAATTTCAGGAAGGCAGAGGCAAGAATTCCTTTAGAAGTCAGAGGTTTGGATAGCAATAGAAAGAATTCAAGACTGGCTTCCAAGCTATTGGATTAAACACCCAGATAATAAGCTAGTTAATTTTTTCAAGCTTATCCATATATGAAGTTAAAAGAAATTATCAAAAGTCAACACAAATTTGTCAAGTCTTGCTATATCATTTGTTTTCATCAATTACCTTTCTAAATAGATTGAGGAAATGATGTAGATGTACTATATACCAGTTTTTGCAGAGCATTTGTAAAAGTAATCCATTATATTTTTATTAGCAAACTAGCTAAGTGTGGATTAGGTGAACTGGACAGTTGGCTTTTAAGCAATTAAGTTGACACTTGGCTCAAAAATTCCTTAAGTCTTCCTCATCAAATTGATGTCAAATGGGATTCATTCCTAGGCCTTGTACTATACCAAGGGAGGTAGGGAGGTGTGAATATGTATATATGTATTTTATTTTATTTTATTTCATTTTTTCTGAATGGATTGTTGAAGAGATAGAGGGGACGCTTAAGGAATGCTTGTTATCAAATTACCAAATGACACCAAATTGGGAGGATAGCTAATATATTAGAAGATAGGAAAAAGCAAAGGCATTCATTTCTTTAAGGAGAAATAAATGCACAGGTAACAGAATGGAAAATATCTAGTTTGATAAGACCACATAAAAAAAATACCAGAATAATAGTTGATTGAAAATGAAATAAATAGCAGCAGTGTGATGTGGCTGACAAAAAGAGAAATTCAATTTTAAACATTACAGAAGTTCAACTCTCAAACTGCGAGAATTGCTCCACTTTATCCTCTTTTAGTCCAATCTCACCTCCAACAATGTGTTCTCCTGGGCCCAGAATTTAAGAAGGTGGTAGTTTATAGAAGGGCAATGAAAATGAACAGAGGTCTAAAAATATCATTCTTTGTAGAAAGAGTGAAGGAATTGGGAATGTTTAGCCAACTAAGAGGGATATGATAGTAGTATTTAAATATCTGAAAGAAGGACACACCAATGTTGAGACCTGGATAATAGATCCAAGCTATAGGAAGATAATTTGTAACAGAATATTAGGGAAAAAACTTGCTAAAAGTAGTAACAAAGTGATGGTAAATAAAGCATCCAGTGGCCTCCTATTCACTTAACGTTTATAAGTGTAGATTGATCACCCTTTTATTGTGGATGCTTTGAGTTGAGCAAGGAGCTTTGACTCAAGGACCTAACTGAACACTTTTAACTTGATGATCCTAAACAAAATGCCAGGATTAGTCTCCACATTTACTGTAAATAAAACCACCCATATTTTATTGAATTTCTTAATTTCTCAATACAATATCATGATTCCTGCTGGGTTTTTAACCTCTGAGAAAAACAACTGGAGAACTAAGAGGTCTATAAAAGTGGCATAGGGCAAATTTCACATCTTGGAAAGCCTACCGAGACATGTTCACCAAGGTGGTAAAATAAAATCAAAGATGGGGGATTATGATTGTTTTTTAATAACTGTCTATAATAATAAAATACCACAAATTTGTTTGTACATGGAGTATGGTTAGTTTTAGTTTGGAGAAGTAAGACAAAAAAGCAAATAAGAAAGGGAACAATCCCACTTAAAACAGGTTGCCTCAGATTGCTCTCAAATGAACCCTTGACTATGTAAATAGAGCGCTCGATTTTGAACTAAATCTTGAAGTAGTTCCAGTAACCAAAGGTCTTGTGGGAAAGACTGGCGCCAGAGTAAATATTCCCATGCAAGAGGTTAATGGTTTACATGTCATTAGATATCTCTGATAACCACAGAATTTGTATTTTGAGCCTTCAGTTTTTCAGAATGATAAACATCAGAAAAGGAAAACATCACTGTGGGTCCAGTACAGGAATCCTCCCCCAGTCTCTGGCTGCTAGCAATAAAATGATATTTAGACGATTATGAAGAACATAGTAGATACTCCCTTGTCCCATTCCCTCGCTTTTTCAAAAGGCAACTGGACTTCGTTTTTCCTTGAAGATGTTTTGCTTCTCATCCAAGAAACCTCTTCAGTTCTGACTGAACGGTGGAGAATGGAAGGATTTCTATTCCTTGCAGTCATCTGGTCATTAGCATTTTATCTGAGAGAAGAACCGAAGAAGTTTTTTGGCTGAGAAGCAAAAGGTCTTCAAGGAGAAACAAAGTCCAGTTGTCTTTTGAAAAAGCACCTTTGGGACAACCATGACAAGGATGACTGAGAATCTGCATAGACATTTAGACATTCTTATGCCAGACACGTGGGGGGCTCCATTCTTTTGATACTAGTGGCACATAAAACCTGCTTCTCTTGTCACTGGAGCCTGTCTTATATTTGATCAGTAGTGACTTTTTATGGTTTTACACAGCTTCTCTGGAGATGGAGAGACAAACCTTAGCACTTCTTATTAAGCTGTTATCTAAGTCAGTGTTGTTCTAAGGAATTGGGAGGAGAGGCTGAATCCTCACAGGAAGACACTTGATGCTATGGGTTCAATGGAATGCTCCACTCCCTACTATTCGGTGCTCAAACACAGTGAAGCAATCACTGTATTTTCTTTAACTGCTTTTTAAAAAGTAAAATAAAATACAAGAGCCATGAGAGATTATTTCACAGATGCCAAATTTACTATGAAATGGTGGGAGGGGGGGATTCAGCCGGTTTGCACCAGTTCAAATGAACTGGTTGTTAAATCCCCTCGCATCAAAGTGGATCTTGGGCACTGCACTGCAATGGAGAAAGGGCAATGGAGCGGCCGCTACAAGGGAAGGAGATGGCCTCTTTCCTCTTTTTTCTCCCTGTTACTCCTCCTTCCCTCATCTATTATTTATTTATATATTTTGATTTATACCCCGCCTCATTTCTCAGGTCAGGGGAACTCATGCCAACCATTCCATTGTCCATTTCTCCTCTGCAGCAGAGCACAGCAAGCAGGATCCACTTCGATAGTGGGGAGGGTGTAATTTAACAACTGGTTCGTCCAGGGTCAGGTTGGGAGTTGCGGGAGGCTCGTCCTACATCTGTGGCAGCTGGAGGACTGGGATGGGCCACGCCTCCCATGACAGCCAATCTGACCCAGGGCGAACCGGTTGTTAAATTATTTGAATCCCACGACTGCTATGAAACCATTATTCAGCATGCACATATGCAAGCACACATACCTTATGCAGCTCAAGAGGAGTTGGAGACATGATTTCTTGAATCTCATCCTTTACTGTCTTTATCTCCAAATTCCTGTCATTCTTAGTAGGGGTCACATTGTTATTGTCCTGAACTTCACCTGAGCTTTTGGGGTTGCTTTTCTTTGCTGGGCTCAGTCCTGACTGGTTCACAGAGTTTCTGGGTAATTTGCCCCCATCAAGGCTCAGATTATGTACACTGCCAGCCATGATGGATGCCTAAAGGAAATAAAAAAAGGAAAGAAAAACAGTAAAATGGGATCAGCCATTACAAGAAAAACAGTAAACAGTCCAATCAAAGAATCTCTAAGACCACCCCCACTCACACAGACGCCAGACTATAAACTGACAGAAAACATCACTCCTTACTAGCACTGCTGATATCACCTAGTTAGGGTAGTGAAACATCTACAAGAAAATAAGCAAGCTCAGAGAGAACCAAGGACCCCTCATTTCAACCCTGAGCTACAAATATTCTCCTTTATTGGTATTGCAAGAAAAAATGAAGTCTTCTGGATTTCATGTTGATATGAAAATGAAAACCTTCAACACTGCAAATGTTAAATTCTGACTTTCTCTGACAAATGCCCAGAGCTCTGCTAAGGTAATCTCACATTTTGCCAGCTCTTTCATATACCTAGCATTCTCTCCTGCAAAACAGAGGCAAAAAAACACTGGCAAATAAAGATATCCCGAGACATTGTAGGACAAAATGATCAATATGCTTCAGATGTGTTTGCTACTGAATGGTCATTTCTGTCTAAGCAGGATTCTGTGGCTATGAGAAATGTCAGTTGGGACACACAGCCAACAGGGTAATGGAAGACACATAGTGTTGCAGTGTTCCAAGTCATGTTGCCCTGTGTGCAAAGTAGTTGTCCAAGGAATTTGATTGTTCCAAACAAATCATGAGTCATCTTTTACACTGAAAAAGGATAGCAAATCCAGATTTTTCCCTGAGCAATGTTATGAAAGGCATGTGAAGCAGCTTGACTACCAACCTTATAAAAGGTTATTCTGAATTTTGGGGAACATACTCTATATTCTACAACCTGACAGTTTATTGCTTTCTTTATCTCTGATCTGTGGTCTGTGGACTACTGGTGAGTCCACCTGTGGGTGTGCTCTGTAAGTGAAAGAATGGAAGAAAAGTCATAGTGAATTCTGTGTTACTATGATGTAGGCAAGAACCGCTTAGCAATAACAGAAAAACCAGTTATTCTAAGGTCAACAAGTAACAGGAAGTGGTTTAGATGAATACATGTCTGAAAATAACAGAATGGCAAATTCAATTGAAAAAAGAAGCATGTATTCAGTGACAACACTCATGAATAGTGTATGAAATGCTGAAGGAAGTAACAGCAGGGAGAATGGCGTCAAGGAGTTCATCATCATCTTCCTTGACTCCACATCAAAGCCTGGCAGCCTAGTTATGGAATGATATGTATGTTTCTGTGCCTGAGTGGGGATTGTTTATTAAAACTGCAGAAATAAACCAAATATTTCTCTTGCTTATTTCTTGCATCTCGCATGTACTGTTGCCCCCTAAACTTTATGGCATTGGTCCCTAGGTGCAACTGCCTCTGTATCTTGATGTGGAAAGAAAGAAGGCTTAGCACAGTCTCCTGGAATTCTCTTGCTATTGTCTGCTCCTCTGATGCCATGAGAATCTCCAGGGCAACCCTTCACAATTTCCATTAAGAGATTTCTCTCTGTGGAACACACAGACTGGTATCAGACATTCTATGAGGCATTTTTCTTACTCCTACATGGAGTCCTTGAGATGGTAACATTAACAGGAAGGGTAGTTAAGGCCAATATTGCCAACCTGCCTGCTTTTTACAAAGTTATGGATTAATGCTGCTGTCTGCTGTTTTTAGTTTACACAAGCATTTTTTTTAAAAAATGTGTGTAGGGTTCTTTGTTCCTGTTACTTATCATTCTGGACTGTAGTTAGTCATTTGCAAAAAGGGATTCATTTGAAAACTGGTTCACTGAAGTGTTCAAGTGATAATAAATATAGCATTGTGAGTACTAACGTATGGGAAACTGACAATATGAATAAATCCTCAGAACTGTTACAAATGTTAAGTCTACCTTGAGTTAAATATAACTGATTTCACACAAGCAACACAAAACCAAATGTACAAATAGGAAATTGCAGTGATGAAGATCCCAAACTGCAGTTTCATTGGGCTGGAGGGCATTTGGCCCCAATCTTGTGTGTTCTGTTATTATATGGCAAGTGGTGCATAAAGTAACTCAATGAGCAAACCAATACTTGGAAGGAGGGTTTTTACAAAATTTAGTTTTAAGAAAACTTTTAAAAATAGAGGGGATGAGAAGATATACCCAAAGACACCCACAAGGCCCCCATAATCATTAGTTCATTTACTTAAAAAGGTGTCATGTTCCAAACAAGTCTCATATTGTTTGAGCCAAAAAACATTGGGAAGGAATGTTGGTTTAATTGGCTGGTCCCTGCATTTTCTGAACATCCATTTCGGGGTCCATGATGGCAGAAAGCGTGAGAACGACTACTTTGCACTCAGAAACCAAGCGAACCCTGTAAGTTACTTGAGACCTTACTTTGAAGGGAAACACAAAATTGTTTGGGCCACGACACAGAATACAGGTAATCCTCAACTTACGGCACACTCACAAGCACAAAGGGGGAAAAAACGTGGTAGGCACAGCAGCGATAGCAGTGCTAGGCACGGCCGTTTTCAAAGATTCATTACCTCAATCTCCCTCAAAAGTTCCGATTGGCCGCACGTTTCCAAGTCCTCCAAAGCTTCTCCAAAAACGTGCCAAAAATTATCCTCATGTGGCATCTCAAGGCCATTTTGGCGGGTGGGATATCTGTTGTAACGTAGGAACCAAAGATTGTCAACACTCTTCTGGAGCAGGATGGAAGCTTCAAGGCTACAGCAATTGGCTCGCCAGTAAAAGCAGAGACTTGGCAGAGTCTTCATATACAAAAGCAAACAACATGAATTTTTCAGGCAAGAAAGAGTCCAAATACAGAACCTCCATGCACTTTCACTAACGGGGCAAAAGTCCTTCCAAAGGAAGAATTAAAGTGGAGTAGCACTGTCAAGTTCAAGAGAGTAAATTAAGAAGTGCCTGTAGGAAGATTGTAGGTTTAGGAAGACGTGTGGTTTTTTTTTTTTTTTTGGTGGTGAAATAGAGAAGTAAAAGAAAAAAAAAGATGCATGATGGGTAAACCAGGAGCCTCAGAGACTGTTAGTACAAAGGCGGATGGGACAGAATTCAGATCTGAGACACAGAACACCTGAGAAGAGAGAGAAAAACACAGAGGGTAACGGACATGGTGAGAAAATGGTAAATACATCAGGGGAGCATATCATGTAAAAAAGATGTATATAAAAATGATTTTCTCTAGATTAGGCAAGCAATTAAATACAGGTAGTCCTCGATTTACGACCACAATTGAGACCAAAATTTCTGTTGCTGAGACTGTTAAGTGACAACACCCCCCCCCCCCATTTTACAACCTTTCCTGCCACAGTGAATCACTGAAATTATTTAGGTGGTAACAGGATTATTTACACTTACAATAGTTGTTAAGTGAATCTGGTTTCCCCATTGACTTTGCTTTTCAGAAGGTTCCAAAAAGGGATCACATGACGGCCCCGGAACACTGCAACCATCATAACTATGAGCCAGTTGCCAAGCATCTGGATTTTGATCCCGTGACCATGGGGATGGTGCAACGGTCGTAAGTGTGGAAAACTTTTTTCAGTGCCGTCGTAACTTCAAACAATCACTAAATGAACTGTTGTAAGTTGAGGACTACCTGTAATTAGCATGACTTCATACAGAAGGCTGAGCAGGCCCTGTATGTAAAAACCACATAGGTTTTGATTCTTATGTTCATTGTTCAAGATTTTTTTTTATTTCCAACAGTTTACAACTCAAAACTATGGTGAAAAGTATAGTCCGGTAGAGCAGAAAAAGTTGTGCTTATTGTTATCCATCCCTCTTCCAAAAATAAAAAATAAAAATAAAAGGTAAGTCAGCAACCCCTAGTCCAATCATCTGATGTAACTTTCCCATGTGGGTTCTCACAGGTGTTTGGGCTGCAGCTCCCAGAATTCCTAGCTATCATGCTCAGTGGCTGGCTGGGAAATTCTGGGAACTGTAGTTAACAAAACCAGTCGACACCAGGTTGGAGGAGGCAGAATAAATAAATAAATGAAATAATCAAATAATTAAATTAAATAATTAAACAAATAAATAAAACCCAACTAGTATATTAGAATACAGAATAACCAAGAAGGGCTAAGAACTACCAAGGGCAAACAGCCCCATGGTTAGGCTAAGATGTGTCTTAAGATACTCTGTTCTGTTGGGGACAAAGCCACTCCTAAAATGTAATTCCCCTCAGATTCAGTTATGCTGTAATATACCAAAATATACAGCTGGAACAGGGCAAACAGGACCAGATTTAATTTTTGAGGGCTTGAAAATTAAGTGGCAGAGTTCTTTCTTTGGGAAAGAAAGAAGTTCTAGCCATCCCCAAATTGTATTGTAACATTTTACTTTTTACTCTCTTCTTTCTAAGATAAGAGGCTGCCATTTCCCCTCAAGAAAAAAGAAAGAAAGAAAGAAAGAAAGAAAGAAAGAAAGAAAGAAAGAAAGAAAGAAAGAAAGAAAGAAAGAAA
>JANHGC010007991.1:217327-233297 GCA_027560395.1 Boaedon fuliginosus
TCAACTATTTCTTCAAAGAACTCCAAAGGGGGGGTATTTCCTCCCAACAGAGCAGGGTAAAAAGCTTTAAACAACTTTAAGAGCAGCCAAGCTGCTGCGATTGGGGTGGGGGTGGGAATAGAAACTGCAGGCAATGGAGACAGTGTGTTGGGGCATCCTGCAAAGGATGTGGGACGCAGTTGCTGTAAACTGGCAATAATAATTAGGTTTAGCGCCTGCCTTTTTTGCAGGATTCTCTCTGTAAAGTGGCGGGGAAAAAGGAGATTTCTTCTAACAGCCAGTTCTCCGAACTGCTTAAAAGTTAACAACCGGTTCTAGTGAATAGGTGCGAATCGGTAAAAACCCACCCTTGGAACATATGCTTTATGTATGTGCATATATCTCCACATCTAACCCTTCATTTTATTTTTTTACCTCTTCCTCAAATTTTGTATGTATAACTGCTAGAGAGAGGTTCCCTGAGGATGGGCTCCAGCATGAATCCGAAAGCCCAGAAGACTAAACCTCTGGCCCTGGAGACAGACCCAGATTGGATCCTGCAACATTATCTTGGGACACAAGATACAGAAAAATCACGACAAGTAGTAATAGTTTAGTGAGTCAGTAAGTCTCTATTACAGATCTTGAATATGCTGGAGACAGTATGTAGTTCTCCAGATCATTTGTGCTGATTAATACATGTAGGCCTTTCCCACAAGAATATCTCACAGTTGGCCCTGTGCATCTTTTCTTATTACAGCTTTCTCACCGACCATTTTGCTTTAAGATAGATGTGGCATGCAATTGGTTTTTTTTTTTTTATCCCAGTGCTATTCTGGGATGGTACATTGCGTAGAGATTCCTTGAAATTCAAATGTCAGTCATATATACTATGAGAAAAGAGTTCTATAATAGCTTAGATCATTAAAATTTGATGCATCTACACAAGATGACATAAATTGTCGTTACCATGTGTAATTGGGGTGGCCATATAAATCTATTTATTAAACAAAATAAATATAAATAACCTATTTGCATAAAATACCTTAACACAAATATCAATAAGGTGCTCAAACAAAATTGTATTATATAAAATCATGAAAGGAGTAGTCAGCTGAGGCACATCTTGTAATTTAGAACAGATACAAATGCAGAGCACAAATTATCTGAGAACAGTACATTAAAATATCTGGAGCACTTTTTATTTTAAACGTGAAATGAAATAAAGTTAGAAAGAAATACTTTCCAAGGTAAAGTGAAAGGTAGATAAATGAAATTTATTATCTTACCACTAGCAAATTCTTTGCAGATTTTTTTAGAAACTACCAGATTCCAAGCCTTCAAAATCCTGATATATACATTTCCCTGCCCATATACAGGAAAATCACTTAGTTTAAACACATATCTGTCATAAATCAAAGATATCTGGTTCAACTCTAACCTTCATACTTGAGCTAGAATTTTTTTTATTCTTTTAAGATATAGATTTGAGGCTGTCTTGATACTAAGTACTTAATTTGTGTCTGGTGAAGGGTGCACCTAGAGAAGCTGAAAGTATTCACCCATAAAGATATTGCAAAAAGTCAAATGAAAATAAAACTGGAAGAAGGATGAGGTAAGAATCTAATTTTAGATCTAAAGATCATAAACCTACTGTAATTCTGCTTCACAAAGCATAGCCAGCTAACTTGTCAAGCTTCACAGCACTAGTTCTTCAAATTACACACACACACACACACACACACACACACACACACTGTATTCTCCATTAAGCTTACACATCAAGACTTCTAACAGGATTTCCTTCATGTTCAAAATTTCATAGCACATAGCTGTGTCCCAGAAAAACTCCTATTGTTGTGTTCCAACTCAAAACTTAGAAACACAAGAATAACCATGACTCCATCCAGAATATTTTTTTCTTTAAAAAAAGTATCATAGTGAAGTAATCCATGTTGGCCAAAACACAAAACACAACCAGCAAAGTGAAGAGCCATCTGTGTCTATAAGGCAGAAAACAAAGAAAACATTCTCTGATGTGCTTTCCTTTAGTAAGCAAGTTCATTATCAAATAACTCTATATAGCAAATACAAATTAGGTTGGTATCTTTCCAAACCTATTTCTATGTTCTTTTTGGTCATTACTTTCTGCTTTACATTCTGTAGCATTCTTTATTTCCTCAACTCCAGAACTGTTGCAAATTAGTTTCAGCTGAATGAAAGCAATGATATAAAGCAGAAAGCAAACTGGATTATACTGGTACTATAATACATGAGCACCCAGTTCTAGATTCCAAACCGAGACAACATACATTTTGAAAGTAGAAATCCAGGTTCTTAAAAGTCAGACTAGATTATTTCACATTTACTTTGGCAATTTTTACACATTTCTGAAGGGTACGCTCACCTGCGTGAGCTATGTTCACCCTCCCCTTCGCCCCCCCACCCCCTTTGGCTGTTCAAGATGACATCCTATTGAAGAAACTGAAAATTAAGGACAATTAAGTTGATATGATGCGTAAAACAACAACAGCCCAGGGTAGAATTTCAGCAGAAAGCTTTCCCAATGCTGTAATCTTTTTTTATTACAAAAATGGAAGGGAAAACATGTGTTTGTTTGAAATGCAAACTATCAACTGGAAGGGTTTATGGCTCCTTTGAAGGAATGCAAGGGAGCAAAATTTTTTTTTAAAAAAATAAGTCCCCCCCCCCCCTTACTGCACTTCATAAGGAAAACCTTCTTTATCTGATTGGCAGGATCTTCTTCCTGGCATCAATAAAGGGGCTGTCTTCTCACTGAAATAAATGCAAGCTCAGAAAAGGAATTTTCCTAGAAGGAAAAACGAGAGTCCTGACTCCATGTCTTACTCTCTACCCCAAAGTGGAAATAATTTTAAAGCTGTTGCATACTAACTGTACAATTTGGTTTTCCCTTTTGATTAGATAATAGGTTAATATAACATCTCTGTAAAGGCGGGGGTGGTTTTTTTTCGCCCACATTGACACAGTTGGGGGTTAGAAATGTTCACAAATTGAAAGCTTCTATGGCAAAAAAAATTAGCATTTTTCCAACTTTAGAGCTAGAGAGAAACATTTGCATGTTTTAAGCACCTTCCATTTGTAAGAAAAGCTCTATTATCCCTGATCACTAGAAATGTTTTCAGGCCCATTTGATTTATTAATTTAGTGTTAAATGGGCACCATAATTGGGCATCATCATTAGTCTTTTCCTCCTGTGGCTCAACCTTAAGCATGGCGACGCGGTTCATGGGATTTGCCTGTGAAGAGAAAAATGGACTTTAAAAATAGACCCCCGGGTGGGTTGTTTCCTCCTCTATACAAGACACGGCTTTCTGAAACAGTTCACTGATCTTCTACAGCCGTTTTGGACTTGGAGGTAACCTTACATTTATCATCTCTTATTCTTATTCAACATTTTCAGTACTAACGGCTTGAAATTGCCGCAAGGTTCGAATAGCTTTTGTGTTTTGAAATATATGGCGTTGGGCCTTGATCTCCTATCAGCAGTGGCTTATACAGCTAGTCCTCAGCTTACGATCACAATTGGCGCCAGAATTTCTATTGCTAAGCAAGGTGGTTAAGTGAGTCACCCCAAGTTTCATGACTCTTTTTTGCCACCGTTGTTAAGTGAACCATGCCATCGGTAAGTGAATTTGGCTCCCCCACCCATTGTCTTTGTTGGATACTGGCTGAGCTCTGGAATGCTGCAAACCTCATCAATACATGCCAGTTGCCAAGGGCCTAAATTTTGATCAGGTGGCCATGGGGTGTGTGTGCTGTGATGGTCATAAGAGTGAGGACCAGTGACAAGTCATTTTTTTCAGGGCTGTTGTAACTTCAAACAGGTACTGAATGAATGGTTGTAAATCAAAGATTACCTGTAATACAAAAACCAAGCGGAAATTTCTTCTTTTCCATTTGGGGGCTATAACAACTTAACTGCTCTTCAGAAAGCAGCAGCAAAGAGAATATACATGCCCAAACTCTCACTTTCTCTGGAGATGGCCTGCACAGAATGAGGGCTAGCTCAGTTCTCCACCATCCATGTTTGCACTTCTCAATCTGGCCTTATCTAAAGAAAAGATGCACAGAACCAGGCACAAGACTCCCAAATCTCACTGAATGTTTTATCGGATATTGTATTCAGCCAGAGCACTTGGACAGATTAGGAGGATTTATAACATTTCTACTAGTTCTGTACTGCTAACTGGAACGTGCATCTACGAAGCCACCAAGGATTCAGCTTTATTTGAAGGAGGCTTTACTTTTAAAACACCCCATCCAAACTCATGCACCCAATTAATCTTTGAAACAAAACAAAATCCTGGTAGCTCCGGAGGTTTTTAACTTGTTCCAGATTCTACCATATATACTGTATATGGTAGATGATGGGAAAATCAATTCCACTGATATCTGTCTCTCTGCCTGCCTGCCTGCCTGCCTGCCTGCCTGCCTGCCTCTCTCTCTCTCTCTCTCTCTCTTTCTATCTATCTATCTATCTATCTATCCATCCATCCATCCATCCATCCATCTATCTATCATCCGTCTGTCTGTCTGTCTGTCTGTCTGTCTGTCTGTCATGGCCTCATCAGACCCGGTTCGGAGAAGGAGTTGGAATTGGGACCGTCTGACAAGGAAGGACCATCAAAGGTCCCTCAGGCATTGGGAGAGGTGGTAAGACTAGACAGAGACCTGCCTGCCTGCACAGACCAAGGGGAGGATCGTCTGTTGACAGCAGTGGTGTTGATAAGGCAGCCAATCTCTTTTGATGTGGAACAGCTGCTTCCTCCACTTGATCCAAGGGCAAAAAGAGTGGAACGCGGGGAAGCCCAGCCAAGAGCTGCAAGGCTATTCGGGAGGAGGTTGCCTCACCCCTCCTCACAAGGAACACCTGGAGGGTAGTAACTTAAGGAGAAGCCGTAGGGAGTTAGTCTTTGCCAGGAACAATTGTTTGGTTTGGCTTACACTCCCCTGGCTTTGACTTGGGCCTGTTGCTGTTGGCCTTGCCTCGCTTGGAAGATTGCCCTTCCTATTTTGTTTTGGACCTAGCCCTTCTCTTTGGCCTTTGCTTCTCTGTGCCTTTGGAACTGCTTCTTGTCTGGGGTCTGTTTCTTCTCCTGGGGACTGTTCTTGTTTTGTGCCTGGACTCCACCCTGTGGATTGGACATGGACTCCATATTACTAAAGTGTTATCTTTCTTTCTTCTGGATGTCTTTAATGGAGACCATTTACATTACAACAGCATCTACAGTCCTTAGGACGACCGTGTAATCAGCTTGTAAAGCAAAGCCAATTTAAGAGTTATTAAATAAATAACACGTTATTAAATAACAACATCTTATATGCATTCTCCAGAATGGAATGAAACCCACAACAGCCTTTACCCATTATGGAGACATCATACTCAATCTGGAACAGGGCCTCCTGGTTGCACTGACGCAGGATGTTTAGGGCATCAGCATGACTCACACCGTGAAGAGGAATCCCATCCACACTCAACAGCCGGTCCCCAATTTTCAATGACCCTTCCCTGCCGAAAATGATAAAGGCAGCTGTTAGGAACACATATTTTACAGAGTCAGAATATTCTTGAGATGAATGCTTATTTGGGGACTTTATTTACTAACAACACTGGCCATATTCTGCTTCAAGATGTGCATGTAGTAGGTCCAGGACCTTTCCTGGGATACAACTTTTGATAAGTACAAAACAAATGGAGGGTGAGTTTTGAGATAATTCTAACTTTGATTGTATAAGACTGACCTACAAAGCAGGAAAACTGTCAAAACCTGTTCCTGCTTTGCTTGAATGAACCTGTGGTAAACTCACCTACACAACCAGGGAACAAACCTGGAGCAAAGTTTGAGAGGTAGGGTAGGCCTGTAAGTCTAGCTACCTGTCTAAGCCAGTGTTTCTCAACCATAGGAACTTTAAGCTGGGCGGACTTCCATGCCCAGAATTCCACAGCCAGCTCAGCTAAGAAGTTGAGATACAGTGATCTAAGCCATATCTGAACACCAGTAGCTTTGTAATTTGGCAGTTTATTTTTATTAATAAAGGTGGCACAAATTTATGACTCATTTTAAGGATAAACCCCATGTACTTGTTTAGGTTTCTCTGATCTGTTATTTGCTTGATACAAAAAGGAGGATGAAAAAGAAAATTAGGGCTAATGTATTATTTTTCTTTTAGTTAATTATCTTTCACATGTTATTATTTCCACATCTGTTTTCTGGTGTTACTTTTTTCATTAATATTCTAGTATTTCTATACTTCATGGAGAAAATCTGTCTATGAGTCAAAAACACATTATTTTCATAGTGACATTTTTATAACACATTCCCGCCCCCTTGCCAACCATCACACCTGCGCCTCTGAACCAGCAATCGGTTTTAAATGATCCAACACTGATTAAATTTTTCAAATGTATTTTCCATAGTTCACCTTTTCTGGCTACCCAGTGCAGTAGAACTACCTAGTGCAGTAGAACTCAAAGGGAATATGATGTTCAAGAAGCAATGGACAATAGACCAAAATGTAGAGATGCAAACCTATTGGTGATGCTTTTATAGGCGGTACGAAAAATATGTATTTGTTTAAGCTTCAATGCTCAGTATGGAATTATGTGAACAGTACCTGTCTGCTGGGCCACCTGGTCTAACATAAGTCAGTACTAATGGCCTGGATTTGTGCCAGTCTTCGTGGGCTCCTCCTGTAAGCAATTTGCAAAAGTAATTCATAACTGATACAGACACATATCCAACAAATCTGTAAAAAGAAAACACATTTTTAAATCAGCAAGCCGCTAGCAGTCATTTTTCTGGAACCCATGGAGAAACCTAGTAGTATCCCATCTGTCAGTCTCTGAAGATTGCTTTTCCATCTCCCCAAAGATGCCCTTCAGAAAGCCACCTTAGAACGGCATTGGACATCCCACTTCCTCCTTTTGCCATGTTTTCAAATGGCCCAGCATGTTGCTAATTAAAGTGCACTGACCTCGTAGTACAAATCCAAAACTATTGCCTTCTTTATAGAGGGTAACTTCAATGGTTTTTGGAATGATGCCAGCACTATTATCAGGGGCTGCAGACAAGGGAAATAAAAGGAAGAGCTAATGCATTTCACTTGCTGAACTCTCCTTCTATAAAATCTGCATATTTATAAGTTCTGCAGATGATCTCAAACACAAAAAAGTCATCCACATAAGCCTTCTAGGTTTCATAAACTGGACTATTGCCCATAATTCTTGTCATAATTGAACAACAGCATTAAAATTATCTGAATCTGTCTTGCAAATTGCCTCTGATCAATCTTAATAATACACATATACATACATATATCCTGAGCTTGTTTTAATATATTAACAAACCAGAGCCTTTTCTTCTACAAGCTTCAAAGCCCAGTAGGATTCCCAGAGCTAACAGTTTTTGCCACAGATGTTTATTGGATTCTCAAATACCTTAATAATAAGCCAGCTGGCAACTTTGAATGAATACATTCAAATCCTCATGGCTAAGAGGACAGTTGTTGATTGGGATCATTAAGAGGAGAAAATGATTAAGTGTAAAACTGCGCTGAAGGAAATGTGTCTTAGTCCATATTTAATTCAGTACTTCATTTAATTTTAAACACTTATGAAAGCAATGCAAAAAACAAAGACTGCATCTGTTTATGAGTAAATGGCAACCTATCACACATTCTGTGTTATGACTTTCCAGACAAAATGTCTGCTTCCTTCTCATAATAGTGTGTGAAATATATGCACAATATGAATCAAATAAATTGGTGGAAGAATTAATAGTGTTTTTAAAAATTCACTGATTAAGTAGATTGGTGAAATGAGAAAGGGGAAGAAATTGTTATATTTAAAAGGCAGCCGCAAGCCACCATTTTAGAAATGCTATCTCCCCAGCTTTTCATACATTTGAGCTCTCAACCTGAGGCCCTCCAGATCAATAATCCTGATAAGCCATTCATTTGCCTTGCTATCAGGGAATTCTTGGAGTTGCAAATAAAGAAAGACTGTCCAGATGAGAATATTTCTTCTAAGATGCTAGACAATTTCTGTTCCTCTAATCAAGGAAAGTATATTATTTTCCTTCAAAATTAAAATCCAATAAATTAACTATCACACTGATAGTCAACAAATATTTCTGTCATTGACAGATCAATGAGCCTCGGTGGCACAGTGGTTAAATGCAAGACTGCAGCCTATCCCTGCTGACTTGTTCAGCAGGTTGTCTGATCGAATCTCACCAGCCTTCCAGCCTTCTAAAGGTTGGTAGAATGAGGACCCAGATTGTTTGGGGGCAATATGCTGACTCTGTAACTGCTTGGGGAGTGTTGTAAAGCTCTGATAAGCAGTATATAACATCTGAGTGCTATTGCTATCTCTGTTGTAAGCCACCCAGAGTCCTTCAGAAGTTGGGTGGCATAAAAATGTAATAAATAAATAAATGTAACTAATAAATAAATCAGTCTAGTATTATTATTTGGGTTGGATCCAGAAACGAGCTCTTCAAACTAGGCGGTGCACTAGAGTTTGTATTTTCTACCTCAGAACCATCCACCTGGGTCAAAAATCTTCCCATTGTCATGAACAGCTGTGTTGGACAGAAGCTTCCAACACTATGTAATGTTAATAACATTTACATTGCTGAAATTACTAGCTGAAATTAAATGTACTTTTAATATTTTAAACCAGCAATAAAAACATTTAGTTGAGTAAAAAAGGCCATTGGATATTGAGCAAAATTAAGCAGCAACTCTACTTCTAGCACATTATTTAAAATCATACTCATTTCTTAACATTACAATAATTTTTCTTCTCTAACCTTACTCATTCCCAACCTCTGTCCCTTGCAACTCAGAACAATTTTCCAGAGATCTTATGGAGTCAATTGTAATCCACTAATGATCAGGTGTATTATTTGTCACATTACAGTTTTGTTTGATGTCCAAGTTGAATCCATAAATAGATTCAAGTTTGTGGGTCAAAAGAGAATGGTTGGGGTTTTATGAGCAGACAGGAGGCCTTCTGCTGTAGAGACAAGTTTATTTAGTGAGTAAACAAACCAGGAAAAATAGCATAAACTTAAAGATCATTTTTTGAATGATAAGGACCCAGACTGTTGGGGGCAATATGCTGAATCTCTAAACCACTTAGAGAAGTGGTATATAAGTCTAAGTGCTATTGCTATTGCTATAATCATGAAACAAAATCTAATGTGTGGTCTGCTTTCTGCATTTATTGATGCTTCTAGTATCTATTTTATATACCCACTGATGTTTGTGAAATCTTTAGCACTGTTAAATATTTATGAGCAACAACATCCAATAATTAACAGATGGATAAAAGCAGAATCCACTGTAATCACTCTGTGTAACAAATTATTGGCAAAATGTCACTTCAAGTAAAATAATTTCAGGTGCCAAGGCTAGAACATCCTGAACAGCTGGAGAAACTACTACCAATTGAAGTAGGATTACTGGTCTAATGTTAAAGTTACTTTCATATGTTTGCATGTTTCTTCACAATAGGAAAGAAGTGGAAAGGACAGGGAGGTCACCTAATCTTAAAACATTGAACCATAAAGCTTTATTAAGGATATACTAACCAGCTAGTGGTAGCTCATATTCTACTTCTAATATTACCCTTTCTCCCACATTCTTCAATAGACTTATAATTTCATCATGTCGCAATTTTGTCAAGTTAATCCCATTCACTGACTTGATGTAATCGCCGACATTTAGCTGATCACTCCTGTAACATACAAAACAAAATATTTCAGTTCTTTCCAGGGCCAGACATTATAGTCTTGAGGCAATTGTCTCAGGTAGTAGAAGCAGAGAGAAAGTTTTATTATTTTTGCTTTAAATTCCCCGGCTGAAGGGTACATTGAATTGTATAAACCCCATAAACAGTCCCTAGGAAGATTGTTGTCCTTTACAGTCACTAAAAAGTCTTGGATCAACTCTGGCTATATCTTTACTGACTAGCTAAATAGAAAGATCTGTATAGTAAACAACATGCAGAGCAGAAAACAAATCTTACTTACTACCTGAGGTGTCCGTCATTTTTTTTTAAACAAACATACATGGCAACAAAGAAAATAAAAGGATTTATGATGCTCAGTCTTAAATCCTGTCTGCAGAACCTGTCTTAGCTGGGAGGGTAGAAGGAATAAGTCATTCCAAGCTGGGATCCTAATAAGAAGCTCAAAATGCAGTGCCACTTAAACACTACATACCTACCAAGAAATTAAGTGGAATATGTCTTCCCAGATGTATTTGTATTCCTTGCAGATAGCTGATAATTTGCATCCTATTATTGCCAGCTGTCTGCAAGCAATATGGATCCTTCCATTCCCCACTGTCCTGTTGTGACGGAAGGGGCTTCTTGGATGAGAAGCGAAATGTCATCAGGGAAGGAACAGGAAGGCCTGATTGCCTCCTGAAAAAGCACCTTTGGGACAACCATGACTGAGAATCTCTACAAAAAATATCACTTAAGCTTGATGTTTGCCATTTGACGTGTGCTGTATTGACTATCTGACTTACTAGTTTACTCTTGCTGTACATTTCATTCTCTAACCTTGCAACTGAGAAACTCTGCATCTGTAATTATCTTACCTTGCTGCCAGTCCTCCTGGCCTAAGATTAGAGACCCTCGGTTTCCCATCTTTATCTGTGCCACCAGCTATAGTTAATCCGAGGGTGCTCCCTTCTTTTTTGATTAGCTCCACAATTGTGACTCCTCTAAATTCTTCTGATGATATAAAGAGAGAACAATTCAGAGCACAGGATTTTTATTATATTGGACCATTTATACTGGAGCATTTAGATTATTATTATATTTGGATCTTGTTTTTTTTATTTCTGGAAGAGGAGGCATTGAAGAAAACTTACAGAAATGTACATTTGAAGACTTCAATAGCAAAATTATTAATACAATTAAAAGGACTACCCAGATTAAAAACAGTCCAGCTAAGTAATTTATGATAACAATAACTCTATTGAAAAGAAAATAGCATATAAATATATATTATATAATATTGTGTATCTGTAAAAGGCAGCAAGTAAGAAGAATAAGCAAAATAAAATATAGGAAGAGAAAGGAACTTCTTTGTCATGTGGGAAAATCTGAGTTGGAAACATGGCTGATTCCAAGTATTCTTGTTCCAATTATACAAGCATGGAGTTCTAGAATTCTGAGGAACCAAAGGTGGTGATGTGACAGGAAGGCTGATTATAATTCGTGACAGAAGACTTGTAAACAATATGATCAAATACAAAAATTCCACATTTTTAAATTTTTATTATGTAGTGCTGCTCCATTGAACCTTTTTCAGCTATGAAAGGAATTCTTTTTTTAGATTGATTAGGTTATCTATCCATCCATCCATTCTGATCTCACTTTAGATACAATTGTAGCTTAGCCATATGGTTAGTACAGTGGTAGGATTCAATTTTTTTTACTACAGTTCTCTGGGCGTGGCTTGGTGGGCGTAGCTTGGAGGGTGTGGTTTGGTGGGCATGGCTATATGATCATGTGACTGGGTGCCACTCTGTTTTTTTGCCTAGAAAGCCACCCTGAAGCCTTCTTGCAGCCAAATAGAGGCCCTTGGAGACTCCTGGAAGGGACTGGGTGGTGTGGGGAGGGGCCAATCAGAAGTGATATTTGCTGGTTCTCCGAACCAATCAAAATTATCACTCCCGGTTCTCCTGAACCTGTCAGACCTGGCTGAATACCACCACTGGTTAGGTATCCTTTTCACCTTGTGCAGTCTAAACCTGAGGACATGAACAAGCTATTTGGAAGTAGTAAGTCTATTCCCTAATTCTTTTTGTTTATTTAATCAAACTTCTAGTCTGCCTCATTTGTCATCGCAACTCCAGGTCAAAATATGAATAATAGTTAGGATTAAAGCAACAAATGAAAAGGTGAAATGACAATAAATAGATTACCAATCTCATTGTGGCAAATGGCATGACCCTTTACAAAACAGTAAAGAATATATATAGTAGTCAGATCAAAATCCAGGCTCTGCTGAAAAAGACCAAGTCATTAAGTTTTCCA
This sequence comes from Boaedon fuliginosus, assembly GCA_027560395.1. Taxonomy (NCBI): domain Eukaryota; kingdom Metazoa; phylum Chordata; class Lepidosauria; order Squamata; family Lamprophiidae; genus Boaedon; species Boaedon fuliginosus. The sequence continues at coordinate 229,407 of JANHGC010007991.1, forward strand.
AAACACTTCAGGGTTAGTTTTCCAGAAAGCACATGTTGTCATGGGCAAAGCCTTCTACAAGACCCACATTGCTTTAAAAATAGGACCTGTTCATTGGCTACAGAAGGGATTAATGCATCTTTGAAGTATGAAATTGCCTTGAATAAAAAGTGAGGACTATTTATTATTGGAGAGGGAAGGTGCAGTGGCTGAGTGGTTAAAGAGGCTGAACTTGTCAGCTGGAAAATTGACAGTCTGAGTTTGAGACCCAAGCACTGAGAAAAGGGGAGCTCTCCTTATTTGGCCCAGCTCCTGCCCACCTAGCAGTTCAAAAGCATGTAAATGTGAGTAGATAAATAGGTACCACTTTGGTGGGAAAGTAACAGTGTTCCATGCTCCTTTTTGCATATAGTCATGCTAACCTCATGATCATGGAAATGTCTTTGGACAATGCTGGTTTCCTCAGCTAAATAAATAGATGAGCACTCCTGCCTAGAGTCAGACAGAGGAAACTTTTACCTTCACTTATTTATTATTGTACCCCTGATGATTAAAAGCTGAAGCAGCATTAAATCAGTTGTTGCCAAAGCATCATATTCTATTAACATATTCTACACCATCTTTTTTCAAACTTGGCAACTTTAAAACATTTGGACTTCAACTTCCAGAATTCCCTAGCCAGCATAGAATAGGTTTAAACAGCTTTTATTTGATCAGCCATTGAAGAACTGAAACAAAAAAAAGAGGGGAAAGGCAGCTGCCCCCACTTTCATCAGCAGCATTTTCTACTGTCTTCTCCCTTTTGTTTGGTTTATTTATTTATTGATCACTGCTTTGGCACCAACCATGGTAATACTGCTTCATCTGATACAGTATGCCATATGGGACTCTATGTTCATATCTGCCAATTACTTCCACTGGTTTTTAAGAGCTGAGTTTACATCATCATTCTATTGATATTACCATTTCACAGGCATTTGAGCCACCTGTGCAACCATGGTTGATGAAATACACAGATATTTTTATAGCATTCCAACACAATCCAGTTGCCAGTAGCCTCAGCATGGACACATTTGAAAAAACATTGTTCCACACAATACTTGTAGTAACAGTGCTGTGGAAAACACCCTCAAATATATATGATAACACCGGAAAGGGACAAATATTCTGGGTTATCTATTGTACAAAACTTGTCACGTTGACTCTTAACGTTAAAATCAGATTATCTTTTAAGTGAGGAATGTTACATCATTTACACTTCCATTATTCAGTGACTTGAGTTCCTGCTCCATTTCCATCTGCATCTTGCATTTCCATAAACATGTCCCCTTAGCTGTGGTCATATTAGCAAATATAGGGTATAGAATGCTATCAAATCAATGCCAATTACATTTCCATTGTAAAAATCAGCTTAAAATCAGCAGCACAATCCAAACCAGAAAATACACAAATTAGATAGAGGAGGATCATCAACACCTGATTTAAGATGCATCATTCTAGCCAAATTTAGAAATTTAGGCTATGCAGCAACTCCCCTGCCCCCTTTGGAAACAGCTATTGTACAATGACACCTAATACAGCATCTTCAGAGTTTGGCAAAATTATCTCTGGGTAAATATGGCAAGATGTGTTTCTTTGTTTTCTCTCCCTCCCCTCCTGGCCCTTCTTTTTCTAGACACCTCTATAGGAGTTGAACTCCACAAAACTTAAAAATTCTGAGGTTGAGAAACACAGTTCTAGACCCCTAAATGAGAATACAGAATAACCGATTTGGAAGGGACCTTGGAGGACTTCTAGTCCAACCCCTTACTCAAGCAGGAGACCCTATACCATTCCAGACAAATGGCTGTCCAACCTCTTCTTAAAAGTCTCCAGTGATGGAGGAGCACTCACAGCTTTTGGAAGCCACTCATTCCACTGATTAATTGTTTTCACTGGTAGGAAATTTCTCTTAATTCTAGGTTGGATGTCACTTTTATAATCTTCCATCTGTTACTTCTTGCTCTGCCCTCAGGTGCTTTAGAGAGCAGGTCGACTCCCTCTTCTCTGTGACATCTCCTCAAATATTGGAAGACTTATATCGTGTCACCCCTTTTCCTTTTTTTCATTAGATTAGACATACCCAGTTCCCACAACTGTTCATTGTATGCTTTAGCTTCCAGTCTCCTAGCCATCTTTGCTATCTTTTCTGCTCTTTTTCTAGAGACTCAACATCTTTTTTATATCGTGATGACAAAAACAGTATTCCAAGTGTGGAATACTTACCAGTGCAGTACCGACACTTCATATGATTTTGATACTATCCCTCTGTTGATGCAGCCTAGGACCTGAAACTTACTATACAACCAATATGGCTTGCCTATTTGAAACAGCTGGACTTAGACAAATATATAGCAAATATGACCGGGCAAATGAGGCAGGGTAGAAATCTAATAATACATACATACATACATACATACATACATACATACATACATACATACATACATAAAATATAAATATCCCATAAAGATACAATCGTAAATATATGATTATATAAGGATATGATTCATCTATATAAAGTATTGTCCACAATGTTAGCTACCATACATGAAAACTATATAATAGTTCTGGGAAAAATGAAGCCAAGGGAAATCAAAATAAACAGAGGCTTAAATGCCTTCTCTGCTGAAAGGAAAAGATGAAACTTTTGTGACTGTTTAAAGACAACTATGCTAGGAAATACCGATATGTATAAAATCATCCATGTCATAAACAAAGACAGACAAACATTCTCCCTCTCTCAAGCATTAGGTCATCCTATGGATCTGAAAGGAGATCCAGAACAGATCAAAACAAAACAAACCAGCTTGCCTTGGACAGAAATAATGCTTAGATGCTAGCATTTCTTTATGTACTTCATAATTACATTGCGGAGATAATTACCCCATGATGTGGTGAAAAACAGTAACTTGGATGGCTTTAAAAGAAGATAGAGAAATTCATCCGTCAAAGAGCTTGACCACAGAGATATCATGTTTCCAAATACCAACTGAAGGGAACAAAGGCAGGAAAGGGTTTTTGTCTTCACCTCCTTCTTCAAAGTACAGATACAGGTAGTCCTTGACTTACGACAGTAATGGAGCCTGGAATTTCTGTTGTAAGTGATGGCATTGCTAAGTCAAGGTATCCACGGGCAAATAAAAGGCAATGTTTCACATGCAACAGATCCTCCAGAATTAATGCTGATTTGTGATAGCTTTCAAAGGGAGTTAGATAAATTAGTAAGGATGGGTAATCAGGTTATTTAGCTTATGATGTCTTGATATTTATTCCCTGAAGCAACAGAATCAGCCAGTATATCTGCTCCTGTAAAGCAGGGTTGTCAAACTCCCAGCCCGCAGGCCAGATGTGTCATGCACTGGCCACTCCCACGCCCAGTTTAGTGAAGGAGAAAAAAAGACCCAATACATCATATGATGCTGCTGTGACGGCGTGAGTTTGACGTCCCTGCTGTAAAGAGTCAGAAAATGTTACTGTAATCTTATTCTGCTTGTGGCTTCAAATGGTCACTGTGGGGACACCATTCTAAATCAGAACAAAACTAGACTTGAACTAGTCTAACTGGGTTAATCTGGTTTTTTTAGGGTACTTCTCAACCTTATGAGATATACAATGCATTATCAAAAAATGGAACACTTTTTTGGAACAACATTGTGCCCTGAATTCATACATTTCTACAAACTTTATGCAAACTACTACTCACAACGCATTGATCTTAGTGCATTTATTTATTTAAACATGCAGGTTAATTATAGATAGATAACTCTTTGTTTCTGCTCCTGGGTAACTACCATTATATAGATAACTAGCTGTTTACCCGGCCTTGGGCTTTTTTTATTGGACTGCCATCGTCCTTCCTTCCTTCCTTCC